>OU015500.1:92004876-92077376 GCA_907164885.2 Dolomedes plantarius | reverse complement strand
ATGAAGATTTTGTAGAAGAAATTAAAAGGAATCATTCTTAAATTGAAGATTCTGCGTCTGTTGCTGATGAAGAGGATCACAACAATGACGAAATCTCCACCACCTCAGATGCTACAGCAGCGATGAGTGTAATTAATAAGTTTTTCCCTACACAAACAGTGGAAGAAAGAGTGTTGGAGTCATTTGATGTATTGGAAAAAGAAATTCATAAAAATGTTTTTGAAATCAGCATCACGTCAACAGATTACCGGTGATTTCTATATCAAAACAGTGAGCAACAATTAAATAAAAAATCAATTTATTTCCTTTTGTCTTAATTTTTTGTTAATTTAATTAGCATTTCGTTAGTTTAATCAATCGATTTTAGTCAATTGAATTCATTAATGATCATTTTTAATAGATTTTATCATTCTTTCAATACATCATTATTGAATATACATCGCAACTGATGAGTTATACATTTTGTGAACTAACATTTTTCTTAATGGTTCGTATATAGCGAACCACCGGATATAGCCAACAGAATCTTTGGTTCCTTGAAGTTCGTTATTACGGGGTTCGACTGTATATATATTTTTTAAACTGAATTCTATCTTATCTGTATCGATCAAATACCAATTGTGTCTAATACAAATAGGACGCCAACTAATTGTCAAGTATCCCACAATTAAACTACACTCCAAATTTGACTAACTAAGCATTATGCTTTGTTGGTACAAGAATTATATTATTTTTGTTTATTAACTTTATTATTTTTGTTATCGATGTAACGGGAAGTAAAAATAGCTTCATGATCATAAAAATAAGTAAGACTTATTTCCTGTTTCAGTATAGAAACTTTTTTTAAACTGAATTCTATCTTATCTGTATCGATCAGATACAATTGTGTCTAATACAAATAGACATAATTGTCAAGTATACCACAGCCGAATTCACGGTTGCCCTTGCGTGCGTCCTATTATACCATGTTACAATTTTCGTTAGATTCTTCAGAGTGACATATAACTTTGATAAGATTGCAATATTTTATATTATCTATTTTATAGTTATTACTTTTATACAGTGTAATTCATATTACCAAATGTGAGTTTGGTTTGAAGATAAAAATATTGTGAGTGACAAATATATATTTTTAGCTTTTCAAACAATTTTAAGCTTAAAAATCAATTTCTGATCATGTGTGTTTTTGGTCATTCCGTGCCCGATATCTTTTGAGTGGTTAACCATATAACTACAATATATAACCTCCATATAACCTCAATGGCCACCCAAATTGCAACACCAAGAAAGACAAGAGATATCACAACAAAATTTATTTTGTAGATAACATGTTGACCAAGTATCAAATGATTAAATTTATAGACTTCTGTGAAGTGTGGTTCCTGCTAAAATCAGTAGCCAGAGTAGCCGCCATTGTTGGAGATCACCGCTGCCACACGCCTCGGCATTGATTCAAAGAGACTTTGGATGAGTTCTTGGGGTACAGCAGACCAAGCAGCTTCCACACGTTGCCAAAGTTGATCTGCTGTGGCAGCTGGGGAGGGAATATGGGTCAATCGTAGAGCAACCACGGACCACATGTTTTCTATCGGCGAAATATCCGGAGAGCGAGGCGGCCAGGGAAGCAATTCAATCTGATGATTGACGAAGAACCGTTGGACAATGCGTGCCACGTGTGGTCGCGCATTATTCTGTTGAAATATGGCTGTGGGCAAGCCCTGAATGTAAGGAAGGACAACTGGCTCCAACACCTCGGAGATGTAGCGCTGGCTGTTTAAAGTACCGGCAATGCGTACTAGAGGTGTGCGAGAGTGATATCCAATACCGCCCCATACCATAATACCCGGTGCAGGACCAGTGTGGCGGTGCATAACGCAGCTGTTCAGCATCCTCTCTTCACGGTGTCTCCAGACTCGAATGCGACCATCGTGGTGTTGCAGACAGAAGCGTGACTCGTCAGAAAAGACAATTTCATTCCATTCTGCCGTCCACATCTTTCTGTCATCGCACCATTGGCGGTGGAGACGTCTGTGGTTCTGCGTCAAGGGTAGACAAAGCAATGGACGTCTTGCTTACAGACCACTCTGCTGTAAACGGCGTCGAATGGTACGCGCAGACACTGGATGATGCGTTACAGACTGCATGTGCTGTGCTATGGTTCGTGATGTGACTGAGCGATCCGTCACTGCCATGCGCACAATTTGCCTGTCATCACATGAAGTGGTGCGCTGAGGTGGATGCGATCGAACACGCCGGTCCGTCGTACCCTCCTGCATCCAACGATCACATATCCGCATTACAGTTGTTTGGTTTTGTCCAACACGACTACCGATTTCCCTGAAAGATAATCTGCAATCTCGGTAAGCCACTATCCTTCCTCTGTCGAACTCGGATACTTGATAAAAAGATGATCGCTGCTTTCAACGAGGCATAATTGATCGTTTTTTTTTAAACCACAAGAAAAACACAATTACCGAACTTGAAATCGTCGAAATCTCTAAGCCTTAAATAGCGGTTTGAAGTGGCGCCACAGGCGCGCGTGATGTGCGTCTGCGCTGAAATTCTAATCATTTGCATATCTCACCTCCGCTAATGCATGTTGTAAATTTCATGTTATTTGCATGTTTCCTTCAGGGTGTTGCATTTACAGTGGCCAGCAGTGTATTAAAAGTCTTAAAAATATAACACAGTCAGTTAAGATTTAAATGACGATTTATTATGTTATTTTGATGATAAAATTTTTAATTACAGTTAAATTTACAAGAATTTTTTTTAAATCTCAAAATATATTTTTTTTTCTTTTTTCTAAAGAGCATATAATTTTAATTTCATAGTTCGTGATTTTAAAGACTCATTATATTACTTTAGTTTGAATTTTTAAAAAAATGTGTATGTTTATTAAAATAAATTTGTAATGTGTGCAATCAGATAACTGTGAAAAAGAACAATGGTTAGAATTTTTATTATTTAAAATCTTTGTAATAAATCTAGAACGGTATTGATGCTACACATTCAAAGAAGAAAGATAGTTGAACATGCAGTAAAAATTTCATTCTGCTATAAAAATAAGGTTTATAATTATAGCAGATCGAATATAGGGATGTGTCGAGTTTTAAAAGGTACGAGACCGCTTAAACAGTAAGCAGATGAGAAAATTTAAAAATAGAAGGTTCGTAACTTATTGTATTTTATTTTTTACAACAAACATTTTAATCAATAACAACCACTTAAACAGTAAGCAGATGAGAAAATTTAAAAATAGAAGGTTCGTAACTTATTGTATTTTATTTTTTACAACAAACATTTTAATTCAACAAAATTTCCCGGAATTATGGATTGTTTTCAAATTGCTGGTCGTCAGTAAATATTTAAAGGAATCCTGCTTTTGAAAAATTTTCGCCTCTTGAGTAAACAGACACAATGTCTTGCCAAACGTTAACAAAAAGGGCGAAACGTTATCTCAGGGTACGAATGACATACATGTGTCGACTATGAGAAGTACCGCAAGTTTAAAAAATAAGTATGCGTGTTTTAAGTATAATTAAAATTTTCGGTTTATCACACAGCTAAAATTAATATGTTTTATATTAAATTACTATTTTTCTGCTTGTAAATATGCCGTAAGATAAAACATCGTACCAACATTTAAGGAATAAAAATAGAATTTTTCAGAAATTTAAAGAAATATTTTTATATGTGCATTAGAGGAGTACAATTTCATTTCGTCTCGCATCTGGAGATTTTTGGAAATATTTATATATTTTCAAAATTAATAATTACCTACAATTAGCATTTCTATAGAGTTTTAATACCTTGTTAATAAATAGAAAAAAAATAAATTCAAAGCGATTAAACCACAGTTTTTAAGGGAATCGGGGACAGAATTTTTATTAAATTTTTGAAAAAAGTTTATTGCATCGAAAAAAAATCTATACTCTTTTCCGCTTAAAATGCGTTTAAATCATGTTTCTATCTTAATTTGAACAGGAGATATTAATTTATTATTATTTTTATTATTTTACAACATTCTTATAGTAGTCAATGAGTTTAAACCTGTAAATGCGTATTAAAGCAATGGTTTTTCACCATTTCTCGTTTTTAAATTGTTATCAGTCAAGAACTGTTACAGATAAATGGGTCAAACTTGGAAAATGTCTTTTTTCAATTATTTACTTTAATTTTGAATCGGGAAATTTGAAAAAAATATTTACCTTTTAAATTTGATTTTCGAAAAATAAGTTACATAATTTTTTTTGAAATTTTCACTCTAAATAATTTTATTTTTTAAAAAATCAATATTTTTAAAGACTATGAATAAAAACTAATATATATATTTCTAATTAATTAAATTTAAAAATTAATTTAAATTGAATTAAAATTTTAAAACTTTATGAGAAGTTTAATGTTGTGATTTTGTTTACAAATTATATGTTTAGTCATCACAAAAAATTAAAAATTTTAACTCAATAAATTTAAAAAATATTAAATTTGTCCCGGACCCCTTAAATTTAACATTTTTGGGGAGAAAAAGCATGTTAAAAAACCCAAAGAAAGTCCAATCTAGTTCATCCAACGAATAAAAAATTTCAGATATCTTTAGAAGTATCTTATAATGCATTACATATATCAGCTTAAATAGTACATCACTGAAAGTAAATTGATACAGTAGCTTCGACCGAGGTAAATTTACATAAAATGCCTTTTTATCTGCGACAGACAAAAAACTCAAATACGGTCGGTCAGTCCTAGTTTGAAAGAAGCGGGATTTTATCTTTTCTGAAGGGACGAGTTTATGTTCTTAACGCAGCCATTTCATTACCATAACAAATATTTCGGAATTCTGTGGGAACCGTATGGGAGTTTGGAATTTGCAAGGGAACTGAGGCTACTTTTCTAACAATTCTCGGAACTACGCATACATCCTTAGAGGCAAGGTATTTTATTCAATTTGAAATTCTGAAATATTTTGTCGATCGTTTAGTAATAAAAGGGAAAAAAATTCCAGTATATTTTATGCAATTTGTACTATTGAATGTCGTGTTAGAAAGAAAAAAAATGAGCTATATAATATTGTTTTGGAGAAAGCAAGAAAAAACTCATTAATTAATTTTATTTAGAGAATATCACACTAATTTTATATCTAAATCACATTAACTTGAGAGAATTATTTTGCATGCAGATCATTTAAATAAAACGTGTTAGATATTAACGAGTGAAGCAAAGCTGTAAAAATAGTAAAATTTTCAAATGCTGTTTGCTCATATAAAAAATTTAGTTAAAATCTAATTTAAACCTAAATATTTTCTGATTTCAAAAAGAATAAGCATTATGCTTCTATCTAATTGATTATAAATGTTGTTTTTTTACATAGATACCATTAAACAATCAGTGATTTGGTTTCATTTGAAATAATATTAAACTAATTTTTATAAGGAAATCGTAACAATCTGAGAGTATTATTATGTGTGTGGTTCATTTAATCGAAACGTGTTGTGCAGTTAGAAGTGAGGCAGAACGGTAAGAATAGAGTTTATTAAACAAGAATAAAACAGGGCGGAAAATTTTCCCTATGTGTATTTTCAGTATTTCGAATTTATAAAATATTCTTTTCTGATACAAGAAAAGTAGTTATCTAAATTAAAATTAATTTTCTAATAAAAAAATTAAACACCGCTTTTATCGAATTGATTATCATTTTTGATATTACATAAATATTCATAAATAATACCTAATTTACTCTTGTTTGAGAAAATATTACACTATTTTATTATAAAATCGCCATAATCAGAGAGAATAATTAAACATGAGAATCATTAAATTGAAACGTATTACACATTAACAAGTGATGGAAGACTGTAGCAATAAAGTTTATTGAACAGACATAATTTACTGAAAATTATTCCGATGCCTATTTTCAGCATACTTAAATTAGGAAATTTTGTTGGTTGATATAAAAATTGCAGTTATAACCTAAGTGAATAATGAAAATAAGTTTCTAACTTAAAAAAAATTAAATACTATGATTTTATATGATTATCATTCTTGTGTTTAACATAGATGTCATTAAACTAAGATATTTATTAAATGTGTAAATCATAAAATTCAACTGTGTTGTACATAAAAAAAAAACAAGAATTCATTTATAAAATTCTCATTATGCATTAGAAATGTTATTTAAAAATATAATTAAAGGTATAGAAACACATGTTTAAAGACAGGCTTTTGGTTTCACTATTATTACCTACCGGTCACCTTGTTTTTGCCTCGTAAAACCTATGAAAATAGCTTCTTTAGTGAGTAGTTTACCACTGATTTTTTAAAACTACATTTTGAAAAACCTGATTCTAAAAAGAAATATTACTTTTGATATAAATTAGTGCATGGCAAAAGGAATACACTTTTGTCAAAATCTAAAATCTCATTAATTCTTTATATTTTCTATTAAAATAGCTGAAATATCTAAATGAAACATATTGTATAATTTATCAAATAAGTGTACTTCATCGCTTTCACGTCTGAATAACATGCTTTTTAAAAGTCTATTAACCAATTGATACTCTGTTTATATTTTACGAGCAATAAATAACAGCTATGGCTTTTTAAGAACTATAAAGTATTAAAAATAATCTTTCAATAACTTTTCTATATTAAATTATATTGTACTATTATTACTTATTTTAAATTATGTTATCATTTTGTAATGTATTGAAATATTTTCTTGAAAGAACAGAAGGGTTTAATATTTCTCAGAAAACATAATATAGAACGTTGATACGTGGATGTTGAATCTCATCGATAAAGTAAAATAATGCAGATATAGTGTCTTTTTATCAAGTAATACTTATTTTTTATGCATTTTCATCTCCCGAATGATAGCAGTAAATCTAAATGAATTAACGTTTCTTGGAGGGATTTTTAGGGAAATGCTTTATTACTTATATACAGCATTTTTATTGACATAATAGATATTATGGAATCCAGACTTGTATAAGGAATTCTTGAGACAGTTTCAGTTATATTATGAAGCTTTTTTTTTAACTTACATTTTCTCTGGCATGTTTTTTATTGGAATTTTATTTGAATAAACTTATAAATTACATTGCCATATTTTTAGAAACAAAAAAGGAAATTCCGATTGCATCAAAATGATTTAAAAATTACAGAATTTAGTAACATAAAAGGATGTAGGAACTTCATAATAAAATCCTACGACATAATCATCCATGTTTCGATTGTTCTAGATACGTGCAATATGCATTATTAGTAATTTATAAAGGATTTAACATCCATCGTATGCATTTTTATTAATCATACAAATTGCTTTAATATTACATAATAAATTATATTAATTCCCATTAACAATATCACACACAATCTCGTAAGATAACACATGGACACCGCTCTGTATGATATTTTAAAACTGTGATCGGTTTGCCTAGGTTATGCTGAAAAACAATCCACCATTAATCGAGGTAGGCTAGTAGCCTCCAAGGTTTGTTCCAATAATTATGGTTAGTCAAGAACAACCGATTTACTCGAAAAGACACATTTATTTACAGACTTGCCGAAATGTTGTACATTTCTCTTGACAGTACTCATTTGTCATTCGGGATAGTTACACGCTGTTGAGACAGGGGAATAAACTATTAGAAGAGTTGATATTGCCAACCTATCCATTTCTAATGTCCCAGACAGGTATATGGCTTACTTGGCGCATTAACTCTTATATAACCGCAGAGATGTAAGATGTGAATATGTGATAAAAATATTAGTTATAAGATAAATCTATCAATGTAATCATCAAAATGTGATAACATGGGTGCGAAAAAGAAACGATGTATTTCCAAACACTGTTATTTATTTTTGCTAAAGTTTTATCGAAAAATATCTTTATTGGACAGGTATATGGCTGACTTGGCGCATTGACTCTTATATAACCGCAGAGATGTAAGATGTGAATATGTAATAAAAATATTAGTTATAAAATAAATCTATCAATGTAATCATCAAAATGTGATAACATGGCTGCGAAAAAGAAACGATGTATTTCCAAACAATGTTATTTATTTTTGTTAAAGTTTTATCGAAAAATATCTTCATTGGTCTAGGTATTACACTAGTGATTATGCACTGAAGATGTGTTAACTTTAACTGTGAATCGTAAATCCCAACTTTTTTATAGTTTTCCTATGTATCTATGCCTAATTAAGAACTTACAACCCGATCTCGAAGTTGACCAAAATTCTTATTTATTTTAATTATAATTCTTATTTTCATTCATTATTTATTGCCTGTAACATTAGTTGCCAATACAACGGAAACCTATGTTCCGCACATAGTACTCACAAATCGGCAACTTCGTCGTTCCGTAAATCGAGACCATATACGTACAATTTATGGACAGATATTTAAACCACTGCCCTTCTAAACCGCACAGCTCTTAATTCAACGGCTAAGAGATTGCAATTATTTTAAAAAATTATTGTATTAAGTTTCATACTTTATACATAAGTACAATAATGTTTAATTTTTTAATTACTTAATTGAATTAAATGTCGCTGTTATTATCTTTTCCTATTTAAGTGGAAATTTTTCATACGTTTGAAAATACTTGATATTCTTATAGTTTCTTAAAATCTTTCTTTATAAAATGAGAAACAACATGAAAGTCCATAAACACAAGCTGTAATAATCGCCCAGAAAAATTAATAAAGCTATTTATTATTGTATCCTTAAAATCATCAGTTACTTAATTCATCCAATTACTACTTTTCTCCAAATTTAAAAAAAAAATCGTTCACTAATTTTCTAAGAACTATTACAATTAAAAAAGGGAAGGGAATATATATTTACAAGGGAATAGAAATTGTTCACAATACTACTGAAAAATATGAAATGGTTTATCTGAGAGTTCTTATTAATTAACAATTGAGAGCTCTTATTAATTAACATTGCCTGTAACATTTGGAAATGCCAGCTTTTGAGGGCGAGCAGAAAGTAAGAAAAAAGAAGTATGTAACGCTAGTTAAGAAGAATTTTGAAACATAATGGTATCGAAGGAAACAATATATTCGTCTGCATGTGGTACACGAATTTAGGGAAAATCGAAAGTTATAAGCATCATCAAAGGTTAAATTGAGAATCAATGTTTTTTACGCTGTTGAGATACAATTTCCTCAAAAATTCGGTGAAAGTTTCAGAATTTTATCCACATGCGTATTTCATGTAACTATATCAGACAGAAATTTAAAAACATGAGGCTTTTTTTGTCCGACATGGATTCGACACGCACAAGAATTTTTTCTGCCATTGTTGAATTAGCGCAAGATGTTTTCAAACACACATGAGTGAGATTTGTTTAAAGCTGAGACGTCTTCATATTTGTTGGTGGTTGATATATCAAACTAAATAACAAATACATTTATTAAATTTAAGAATTGATAAACAACAGGCCGGATGGTTGCATTTTGTCAATAGCACAAGGAATAATTTAGAAAAATCCCACAAATAGAATTGTTATCCCCTCGGGGAACTTACCAGCTATACCATGTAGAAAAACCTATAACAAGGACCAAAATGACATATATGACTTCTGGGTTATGTTAAACATGTGCATCTTGACACGTTTTGATATACTCGGTATTATATATAAGGACCTGTTCATACAGAATCCGTCAGCGTAAAAATTTTCAACCAATCATGTATCAATCATTAACCCGTTTAACCAATCAGCGTCCACGGAATCTTCAAAGCTGACGCTCACGGATTCTATGTGACCAGACCCTAAGTCTTTTCCCTCTTTTCTTTTTTTTATATTAAATATCTAAAACAACATAAATATCATAATTTACATATCATATTTCTATACTTAACGATTATAAAAACTTCTGATTCATATCAGTAGAGTATTTGATTCATCACCTCATATGAGCTTCGTAACTAATTTTCCTTTTATCCCATAAGACTGTACAGAACACTTCAAAATTTTAAAGCATAAAAAATACTTCCTATTCTAAGGGAACCGAGATTACTTCTAAGCTTTTTTTAAGGAAATATCGCTTTTTTTCTTACAAATTCAAATATTCTGATAAGAAATTATCTAAATTTCGAAATATATTTGATATGGTAATGAAATTGCTGGGCTAAGCGTTACAAATGCGTTTCCTTGGGAAAGATAAAACTTCATGTCTTGAAAATTGTGATGAACAAATCGTAGTTATCTTTCACCGTGGAATAAAAGAGCAAATAATATGTAAATTCATTTCAATTGTAGTGCATTTTTTTCATTTTTCAAGCGCAATAGAAATTTACTCCACTATGAAAATTTTTAAGAAATTTTGAAAAACATTACTCGTTTAAAGTTGGGGTTTCCAAATTTCTTGCTAAAGTGGCAATAAAGAAATTTACACTTAAAGGAATAGTTTCAGTTTTTTGCATTATGTCTGAATCATATTACATACGTATGCATGTTGGAATATATATATATATATATATATATATATATATATAATATATTTAGACGCATAAACTATATTTAACTATATTAGTTAGCGTTTACCGGTAATTTTCTTTTAGAGATCATAGTGTGTTTTCCAATTTAGGATGTAGGTTCTTTTTCGCAGCGAAGTGTTCATGGTCATCGATAATTAATTGCTCACACGCGCTGACTGATGCAATCAGGAACATTCATAGACACGCGATGACTTGAGCTCTAGTTATGCTCCCCCATGCTTTTGCATAACGCATGAAGAAAACAAAGCATTAGAGTAGGAATACTTTTTGGAGAGGTAGGACGCGCGCCTGTCGATGGGCTTCAGACGAGGATTGAAAACGGCGATTTAGTTGGGTTGAGATTAATAATGTTGAAAAATTAAGTTATTTAAATGTTATTTAAACATTAGGTCTTTCACCGGCCTATTGTTTAATGACTGCCATTTAGAGAAAATGTTTGTTAAAGGTACGCGGTGTAAGTGCCGAGACGTATATATACACTGGTGAAATAAATTAACCCATTTAAGACTGGCGTTGCGAAAACGCAACATTAATTTCTTTATTTTTTAAAGGCATGTTCAAAATTTTGTACGTATGAAGTAATATTTTTATTTTATTCTCTATACTTCAATTCATAATAATTTTTTTGCTTCCTCATTTCCCCACTTTTAGCACTTGCAAAAAATTATTTTTTTATGGTGTTTTATGTTGTAGGATTATTTTGGGTGGGTCGTGATTGGTTATAGTTGTAGGCAATGATACCATTACTCTGAATTTTAAACAATACATTAATTTATTCACACAATACAAATATTAGAATACATTCAATTATATTCTTATTAATTATGAACTTACAGACATTCTCATTATATCAATGTATTATTTGCCTATATTATTTCATTTATTTAAATTAATATCATTTCAGTACGCAATATATCTATATTATTCCTTAACTTCCGCCTATCATATAAGACTCGGGTAACTCACGAATATTTGGCAATAGTTAATAAAAGGTTACCTCCATTTTTGCAGACTGCAGAAGTGGACTTGGCTGGCATATTCAGGTGCATCTATTGGGGTCTCTATTCGGACTCGCTCAATAACGTAGGAATAGGCAGACTTTAACGGCCGGATCAGTTCTCCATCCGTTGCTTGTGGGGGCTAGGCAATCCGTCGTGGTTACGAGTCACACCTCTTATCATCTCATCGGTAGCTTGCAGGGGTTCAGGCAATCTATCTCGGCTCCGAGGATTCTCTATGCTAGCTTGCGGGGTTCAGGCAATCTATGTCGGCTCCGCTGCTCTTTGATGCTCCTTTCATCGTTGAGTTGCCGGCTTACAGCGATGCGCTACGTCGGGGCGCAATCTCCCATATATTCTCTTTTGCCTTCTCGCTTACGAGGCTACAACTCTCTATTTTTGGGTGCCAAATCTCAGAGTCATCATCAATATGATATGTCCTTTTCTTCTCACTCTCTCTATTTTTATTATCTTCTCAACGCCCCGCCTTTTACATTTTCATTCGTCTCTCATGTTCAACATTTTTCTTTATACTTCCACTTTGATTCGTTAACTTGTTCCTCCCCTAATCATTTTTTTAATCATTTAGAGTGAGGGGCGTTTTATACTCGAACAATCCCGTCTACGACTCATTCCTATTTTTCTAGGAAATGTGTTTTCCCAGAACATCTCCTATGTGTGGGGTCCTCTTCTCTTTGTCAACAATTCCCTTTTCATCTCGATGTCTCCTCTATCTTTACCCTCCTCGCTGTTTCGACTCTTAATTGTTTCCTTTCAATTTCTTCTCTTCATCCGGTTCTTTTGTCTGATCAATTGCCATTCCAATTTTTGCATGCACCGCCGACTAACCGATTTAATTGGGTTGTCTGCCCTTTTTGAACTCCTAACATATCGTATCCCCACGACATTCTTCTCGTATCGTCTGGCGTCATTTTACTAATCCATTTTCCGTCCCGTTTGTTAATTGGTTTTTCTGCACCTTTTCTATTTTCTTTATTTTTATATGTCGTACCCCACGACATTTTAAAAGGGAAAAAATGACTATTTTCAAATAATAACCTTAGATAGCAGCACATGATAAATTTTCGATTTGTGCTTGTTCCGAGTTTACTAGAGACTAAAGAAGAAAATGGCTTCAACCGATAAATCATAATTTTTGTTTTTATGTTTCTCAATTCATATTTTTTTAAATGTTGCGAAAACGCAACATCAGTCCAAAGTGTATTACTTATTTCCAATGTGTTTTATTAGTGCTGCCTAGTTTTTCATGTAGTAAATTGGTATTGTTTGCATTTCGGATAAGTTTGTCTCTAGAAAAAAGTGATTTTTGACATTGGAAGAGACATTGGAGTATTTTCATGGCCTAGATGATAATATTTCAGAATCGCCCTCAACAGAAGCTAATGAGGAACCATAATTCGTCATTATCCTTCCAGATCCGAATGATTTGATGGATGAAGAAGCTATTGATGATAATATTTTATGTGAAAATGTCGAATCACCTAAAGACATTGCAGGTGAAATCGACATTTTTTTTCTAATAAATGTAAAAGTAAGCAATATAGTAAGAAAAAGGAGCATATTGTATGGAAAAAGGGAGACTCTACACGGATGTAATGAATTCTAAAATAAGTTTATTAGAGTTTAAGAGATCTATATCTTTGAGAGAGCCATATCTTTGATAAAAAGGCTTGAAGAAACGCAGATGAATTCTGTTTTACCTGAAACTTCACATATTGGAAGACAATCTTCAATTCAAATTCTAATTCTCAACAAAACTCGGAAAAACCGTATGGGCCATATTATTACTAAAAATAGTGAAAATAAACAAAAAAATGCAAACACTGCAAAAGTAAAACAATTTCTGTATGTAATAAGTGTAATGTACCTCTTCATGCTAAATGTTTCAAAGATTTAAAAAAAAAATTAAATTTTTTTATAATTTTAAATTTTATATTTTTTAAATTTTTATATCGCTTTGTACTGATGTTGCGAAAACGCAACATTTTGTAACTCTCGTAAAAATAAATTTAATTTTATGGAAACAACTTATTTGTGGAATTAATGTTCTAAGAAGTGTTAAAACACTGTTTGGTGCATTTCTAATAAAGGAAACATGGAGTGGTCCTAAATAGGTTAAGATAATTTGCATATTTTATCGAAATTAATGAAAAGAACTGAACTGAATGTGAAACCACTGATTCTAGACAAAAATGCAAATCTTGTACGTCAAATACGTAAGCGTACACGTGTGTGAAGGCGGAGCCAGTAGAGAAACAGGCTTTATAACCGCGTGTATGTTCAGACGTATTTCGTTCGCTAGCACACCTCGGAAATTTCTTGGTGTCATTTTGCAGCAATCGGTTAATTTCAAATTGTAACAGTAAAAATCAGAAAAAAAAACAACGTTTAGATGATGGAATAAGGTGACGAATTGTGGGGAGGCTAGAAGCAGGCCAATCTCAAGTCCAAATTTGTAGAGAGTTCAATTTAATGCCCAGCGTCGTGTGTAACTTATGGAAACAGTTCCAGAATACCGGATCCATCGAGAGAAAGCCTGGGCAAGGTCGTCCAAGAGCCACGACGGCCAGAGAAGATCACCATTTGTCGATTATAGTGAGGCGTAACAGGAGTGCTACAGCTTCTCAGCTCTCTCGTGACTTGTATGCAGCCACAGGAACCCGTGTATCAATTGTTACTGCTTCCAAAAGACTTCACGAGAGAGGGTTGTTTGCAATAAGACCCCGCTCACTTCTACAAACAGGAGAATCCGTTTATCATGGTAGAGAGAGCATAGAGATTTGAGTATGGATCAATGGGCGACCTTTCTCTTCACTCATGAGTCCCGGTTCAGCCAAAACTCTGATTCTCGCCGTACGTTCATATGGAGAGAACCCGGTACTCGATACCTACCCTACAATATCCACGAAATCGACCATTATGGCGGAATAGGTTTAATGGTCTTGGCAGGCCTCATGTTGGATGGCCGCACACCTCTCCATGTCTTTGAAAGAGGCACTGTGACTGGTGTGATGTATAGGCCTGGGATCTTGGAGCCCTTTGTTCGCCTTTTCAGGGGTGCAGTTGGCCCTGAGTTTATTTTAATGGATGATAACGTGAGGCCACATAGAGATCTTCTGGTCGACGAATTTATAGAGAGTGAGGATATTCGCAGGATGGATTGGCCAGCCAGATCTCTAGACCTTAACCCTATAGAACATGTCTGGTACGCTCTGGGGATGGTAATTGCAACTTGCAATCCCCATCCGAGAACCATTCAGGGAATGAAAACAGCTTTGCTGAACGAGTGGGACCAATTGCCACAGGAAATGATAAACTTCCTTATTTCAAGTATGAAATCACGCTGCGAGACCTGTATATCTGCATGAGGGAACCATACCCCCTATTAACCCATCTATTATCCCCTTTTTTTGTTTATTCTGCAACCGCTGTTTCATACCTTGAGACTCCAACAAGTGTTACGCACGATCATGCGTGTGTATCACAATTATTGAATAGTTATTTGGTTTGTATTGTATCAATGTATATACATATCAAATTTCATTAAAATCGTACAGTAGTTCTAGAGATAATCGACCGAGTCTGCAAACTCTTTTAATTTCTTACACCAGTGTATATATATATATATATATATATATATATATATAAAATCATTTAGAAAACTAAATCTTTGTATCAAAATTATGCCCTAATCTTGATAGTTCATAATTTATATTAGTTTATGTATAGAAATTTTATTTTATGAATGATGCTTCATTATTTAATCAGAAAATATTTTACGAAATAATTATGAAAGTTGATACATTTAATTGTATCTATTATCCTTTAATGACAATAAAAGGCTAATTAATTAATAATACATCATTGGCCGTTTTTTTAAAATTTTTATTGTAAAATAATAAGTAAACAATGTCTTAAGAGCGCACTACTCTCAATATCAATTTAACTCATCTGTTTTTCAGATGAACTTAAAGACTGTTCCTAAAAAGGGCTAATCCAAACTGGACATGCTAGAAATAACGAATATGGATCTAGTCAACATGGTCTTCTAGACCTTCTTTTATATTCGCAATTGAATTTTATTTGTAAAGGAATTTGATTATTTATACAAGACAACTGAAGAGATCAATCATGCAAAGACAAGCTTTCAAGGGATCCTTAATCAAGCATGTAGTGCATGTTCGTGTGTATGGACAAGTATCATAATTTTGAGTTGTTTTATGAATTTCCAGGTTTATATAATTTTTTTAATACAGTAGTCATCAAACATTACCGTATTTAGTACTGTGTAAAAATTTACTTGTGCATTATGGCATATTCTGAGCTGTAAAATATTTTTTTTCATCCAACAACGCCATGACACACTATAAATCTTCACATTGATATGGAAAAGTAATGTATATTAAGTGCCGAAATTTAAATTAACACAGCACAACATAATTTCCATTAAGTTACTTAAGGAAAAAAATGTCCTTACCATTACTTACGAAAATTATCAACTTCTCTACTAAAAGGTGGCACTGATAAATGAACGAATGCGAGGGTGAAGTTTCTGTTTTAAAAGGTTTGTCAGTTCAGTAATCATGTTCGTTCAATAATCTGTTTATATGAACGCTTCCGTAGGCATCGAAGTGTTCACTTCATCTATCATTCTCCAGATTAAAATAAGCTCTCAAGAATTGATGTCTGGAAAGCTGGGTTATTGATTATGAATACCTCGCACACGCACTTTTCATTAAATCAAATACCTCACGGTCACGTTAGATCTTATCATATCAAATAGTTTATTGATTAAGGTTCGTTATTTCGAGGGTATCCGGAAATTGGTTTTCATTGTGACTTGCTGATAAACACATGAACTGTAATAATCGCATAAAAATGAATTTAATTTTCTTACTCGTTGTAGGGAATACGGGTAGAAATTAAGAATAGAAAACGAACCCATGCGATATCTTTTGTATTATTCATTCTTAATGAATATTTGAAGTGGAAATATAAAATTATGTTTCCCTCGTAAATGTATTGTCCCATCAACTGATATTAATCCATGATGTAATAGATGTGATCGATAGTGATCGATTATTCTTTATTTCTGATCAATTATTAAAGATTCTATAAAAATCAAACAGTGTCTTTGCATCAATAACTAAACGGATTTGGTGACCTCGGTTCTGTTTTAGGGTGTACACCTTTCACTTTCGAAATATTTTAGTAATTTGATTAAGTTTTCATATTTCATAATTTTTAACAAATAAACCAATGAAGCAAATTCAAGGAAAATGTCTGGACGGTTAGGAGAAACGTAACTTGTTGCAACAAAAATATCATATTGATAGAAATTATTTTAATTAATTAACAAAACTTAATTAAATAATTGCCATTTGTCACTGCGCAGTTGATAACTGATGTTAATTTTAATTCATTAATATGAAACACACTTTAATTTAAAGAAGCCTTTTAACTTAATATATTGAATTAAAATTATCTAATTCCCTTCATTTTTAATGCTTATAATTAACAATCAGTTAAAAAAAATTACAAGCATTTTCTCACGAACTCTTTTGTAAAATTTTCATTTCCTAAGAAAACTCTAAGCTTTTGAGCCATTTTATTTAGAAGATTAACTTTAAGATGTGTAGAAAATTTCAAGTATCTATATCAAATAGTTTTCGATCTACTATGCGCGCAAAGTCGGAAAATCACATTTTGATATAAATGCATTTAAAGTTGAAATTCCTATAAAAATCACTGTTTGGATGTTCAGAATTATTTTAATATCTTATGATGTAATTGTCGTATCACAAAAGGGTGTTACCAAATTTTTCAGAATAAATTTGGGTTTCGATTATTATAAAACACGAATAAATTAGATTTTTTTCACCATTTTAATGGTGTACTTTCCCCTTTAAGGGATTATAATGTATTAATTATTTATTTACCCGTAAAAGCAAAAGTACATTGGGGTATTTGCTGTTAGTGGAATGGTTTGGTACACCCTCTCAAAAATTATATATCATATTCCATATATAATTATAATATTTTAACTTTAATTAGATTGTAGTCAGACACCCCTGTGACGGTGATTAATTCCTATTTAATATTACTTAGACAAAATTATTTAACCGGAAAAAAATCATCATAACCGCATGAAAAAATAAGCTATAAATCTAAAGAACCAACGAATTTCAGTCAACAAATAGTTCCAAATCAAGGATTACAATGGGTTAACTCATATTACCACTAAAGAGATTTAAATAACATAATAAAAATGTATATAATTTGGTAATTTAAATTCTTAATGACGTTTCAGGGACATTTTTCTCAACCTTTCCCGCATAGGATGATATTCATTAATGACTACGGTTCCGACGATTACATAAATTTTGTTATTACACATACACATTACATAAATTTTGATTACATAAATTTTGAAAATTACATAACGATTACATAAATTTTGTTATGCACATACACATAGTAAAGACAAGAACTAAGGAGTAGATACATCGATGATGGAAAGATGTGTTTATTGCAAGGATGGTAGTTTAATGTTAAAATTTTCTGTAGTCAAAACATTGCTACAATTTATGCTACAACTGCAAAAATAAGATCGAGTTAAACGAATGGTTCTTTTTTTCTAGATTTTCTTAATTAAAAAAGAAAACTTTATTTTCGAATATACTTTACTAAACCCTTGCATAAAAAAAAAGAATTCTGATTTTAAAATTGCTTCTAAAAAATTACATTTTTCTCAAAAAGTTTTATACTAGATGAACTGATCTGTAGAATAAAAAGTATATCTCATGAAAATTACACGTAATCTAATCTTTAAGGATGAATTGAAACACCAGGATCAGTTAAAAACAGTCCATGATATCGAGTAGCACGTCCAATTTGACTGCTATAGGCTTACCAATAAATGGCCTCCAATTATCCTTTCTTAAATGACCTAGCGGAAAAAATTCTACTAAGATTACTGACACTAGTCAACAGGAGGTAAGAATGAAACCATAGTACTATAGTTTAACGGCAGTTTTAAAAAAAATCAAGCTCAAGGGGATGAGGCAAATAACTATAAACTGTTAAAACTTGGGAATCTCAGATGCCATGTATGCTAACAAACATTGATTATATGTATACACTAGCTGAAAATCAGTACTTCGCTATGTAGTACATTCAAATTAAATACAACGGTCAATGTATGCAATTAATGCCCAAAAAATGTATTTATAAAAAATCGTAACGGATATTTTACAAATACATTTTTTGGACATTCTATACACAAAACATTCTATACATTTTATACACAAAGTGTTGTAGAAGAAAATATAGAAATTAAATCTCATAGAAAATACTAAAGAATATAGCACAGTTAATATAGTAAAGTTTGAGGAACATTTCTTTTGCTGTAATTTAATATTTTTTAGGAATATGTCCAATCGTCGGCCACATTAGAAAGAAAAAAATTATCAATTTATGTCGTTGTTATACACGTGACGATAAATGAATTTAAAGCATCACAAAAAGAAAATAAACCACATGATCAGCATTTAATAAATTAAATTCTAAAAATCGATCTTTAAAATTTCACCATAAATCAGAAAATTGAGGTAAATATTCGAAAAAGTTTTCATTTTAAGGGACTTTTTAGGATCTTTCTTGTGATATAAATTTTTAACCCTCCGATTATTATTTTAAATGCAAATTGTAAAGAATATTTCAAAAACAGCTTAAAAATTTTATTTTAAGAAATGGAAGAAGAATTTTTCATAAATCTCTCTCAGTGTACCCATATACTATAAGATGAATCGCCATGCAAAATTCCAGCCCTTTAGGTCCAGCTGTTTGGTCTGTGCGTTGTCTGTCAGTCAGTCAGTCAGTCAGTTACGGAACTGTTTTATATATACTGGTGTAAAAAATTAAGAGAATTTGCAGACTTGGTCGATTTTCTGTACAACTATTATACCGATTTTAATGAAATTTGATATGTGCATACATTCATACAATACAAAACAAATAACCATTCAATAATTGTAATACACAAGCATGATCGTGCGTAACACTCGTTGGAGTCGGAAGGTATGAAACAGTGATTGCAGAATAAACAAAATATGGCTTAATAGATGGGTTAATAGGGGGTATGGTCCTCTCTTACAGATATACAGATCTCGCAGCGTGATTTCATACTTGAAATAAGGCAGTTTATCATTTCTCATGGTAATTGGTACCACTCGTTCAGCAACGCTGCTTTCATTCCCTGGATGGTTCTCGGAGGGGGTTGCGAGTTGCAATTGCCCTCCCCAGAGTGTCCCAGACATGCTCTATAGGGTTAAGGTCTGGAGATCTGGCTGGCTAATCCATCCGGCGAATATCATCACTCTCTAGAAATTTGTCGACCAGAAGAGCTTTATGTTGCCTCGTGTTATCGTCCATTAAAATGAACTCAGGGCCAAATGCACCCCTGAAAAGGAGAACATCGGACTCCAAGACCTCATTCCTATACCTCACACCAGTCACAGTGCCTCTTTCAAAGACATGGAGAAGTGTGCGGCCATCCAACATGATGCCTGCCCAGACCATTAAACCTCCTCCGCCATAATGGTTGATTTCGTGGACATTGGAGGGTAGGTAGCGGGTCCCTGGTTCTCCCCATATGAACGTGCAGCGAGAATCGGTGTTTAGGGTGAACCGGGACTCATCAGTGAAGAGAACGGTCGCCCATTGATCCGTACTCCAATCTCTATGCTCTCTGCACCATGAGAAACGGATTCTCCCGTTCGTAGAAGTGAGCGGGGCGCAAACAGCAGGTCTTCTTGCAAACAACCCTCTCTCATTAAGTATTTTGGAAACAGTCACCCTTGATACACGGGTTCCTGTAGCTGCATACAAGTTACGAGAGAGCTGAGAAGCTGTAGCACTCCTGTTACGCATAGCTATAATCGACAAATGGCGATCTTCTCTGGCCGTCGTGTCTCTTTGACGATCTTGCCCAGTCTTTCTCTAGATGGATCCGGTATCCTGGAACTGTTTCCATAAGTTACACACGAAGTTGGGCGTTAAATTGAACACTCTACAAATCTGAGCTATTTCACCAGTGTATATAAATGACCAAAATAAAATTTCTAAAGCTTATATCGTTTCTCCGAATAAAGGAAGCTATTCGGGATGCAATAAAGTACATATTTTCTTTTAATTCTACAAGAATTATCCATCTAAGTTTTCAACAATGTTTTTAGGCATTTCTAACTCTATTAACATGAGTTAGATTAAATTCATTCGTTCAGAAATTCTTTTCATATTAATAACTAAATATTACATAAAGTTAAAATATTTTATTTTTTCATTTTTTGTATTATAATACAAAAGTATTGCCGATATCATTTTACAATAAATTATTAAGCAGTAATAGGTTTACCTGAACCGTAAGTTATATCTTTTCAGACGTGAAAGCTGAATTTTGTCGTGAAAATTGTCCTTTAATGAGTATAAAGCACGCAAAATGGGTATGAAATTAAAACTTAAATTATGTTTCAAATCATCAACACTGTTATTACAAGGAGTTTACGAAGGTAAATGTAAGGCTTATTCTCACAATAATAGAAAAATAAAGGTGAAAAAAATAACTTTATAATGGCCTGACATTTATCTCCGTTTCTTCAGTACATGCACTCTTTCGTTCAGTGACTTCAGCTTCTTCTATTTTTCTTGAGACAAATATATATTTTGCACCTTAAGTGATTAAACTCAAAACCACTGCTTCCGTCATTAATATATATTCAAATCACTTGGCATGTTAAATGCACTTTAAAATCTAAATATCAATTTAAGCAGTCCCACTTTTTTTCTGTCAAGAGATTTTCCGAATTACAACAACAAGAGAGACCAAATTAAAGTATTTAGTATCAGAATTGGTGCAAAATTTCACCATAGATTTTTACAATAAAATTGGATTAGCATAATTTGTTTAAATACGCATTACAATTTATTTCCTGTAGTCATTTCACGAAAATTTTAAATGTGATTACTTACCTTAATAAAAAAAAAAAAAAGATTTTACGTAAATAGTCACCATTTCTGCAGCACCGATGAGATGTAAGCTATCTAGAAAACAGTTTGAAATAATGAAACAAGGAAAAAAATATTTTTTTCTAAGGGGAAAAAACTATATTCACAGGAGTAGCGCAAAAACACCTTTAATTAATTACACTTGTTTTGCTGCACAAACTAGGTGAGAAGCGACTTAAAAAGAATTCTCCGGCAATTAAGTTTTGCCAAATAATTTGTTTTTAAGTGGTACTTCGAGGTGAAGAGCTTTTCTAAGAATTGTAAAGACACTTAAAAGTTGAAATAAAAGTATAGTATACAACAAACTGCGGTTAAAACTTCACATGAAATCATTTCTAACTTTAGCTTTAAATTTTATTTTTGCAGCCATATTAATTTATTTTATTTGTTTGTACATACATACCGATATCCTTAAATTTCGTAAGCGTGCATTATTCTACTTCACTTTTTACTGGAATCAGCATTATGATATTTATCGTAAGATCAATAGTAGTGCTTTTATAACTAACCGGAGAAAACAACCATTTTATTATTATGATAACAAGAAGGTCATGAAAAAATCCCGAACAAATCATTAGAGCATTTAGATCTTAGAGTATATAGATGATGATATCCCACTCATTGACTTATCCCTGGACTCGGTGAAGACACGGTTCGCGGGTATGAAAATCTTATTGTTTTGAAAATAGTTTTACATAAGCTCGATGTTTTCGAATTGGTTCAAAAATATTTTGCATGCAATCCATATAAAACCTTCCTCTCTTTTCACCCAATCCGGTCCAAGTAAAAATAACGTCATCCAATGTTTTGCTACCGATAGACTCTCAATAATGTGCAACCTCCCAAGAAGCACGTATGTCTGGGATATATAGAGGAACCCAATAATCAGGTGCTTGTTTGTGTACGAAGATGTGTCTGATGTGATATCATCATAATAAATTAATGGATGCCATAAGAAATGGCATCCAGAATTTTTACTTATCGGTACAAAACCGAAGGTTTTATCGAATATAACAACTTCCTAAATATTTTGTTAAGCATTGAAAGTTGAAAAATTTGATGCAACGAGGAAATCGGTAGTTAGAATTTTACAGATTTAAAAAGATCTCTTTCTCTCTCTAACTAACTAAGTAAAACACACGCACATTATATATATATATATATATATATATATATATATAGAGTCAATAACAACATGAAATAAATTTTACTGATTTTTTGTCATGCATTTTTTGTTTCATTTTTAATAAAGGCTCGCTCGTAGAGAGTTGAAAAGAGATACGAAAAACAATGACCCTCACAACCTTCTGTTTCACTAATTCTCATGGGACATAATCGATAACTTTGTCGATGATTTTACAATAAAAAAAAATATTAAAAACTGGAGCTAAATTTTCAGGAATAATATAAATCATGAGGACGGCAAACTCCACGTAAACGTCATAATTTCTAAAAGAGCTTAGGGGATACGTTATTTGCCGAATTATGATAGGCTGTTCAGCTGCTTATTAATTAAATTTTAAGAATCTGCTGCATAGGTCCATGACACTCCCCAGTGAGTTATTAATGGCCTTAAAGAGGATTTGTAAATTAGCAATTTATTACTAATGCATATTTTTATCTTTCGAGCAATTAAAGGGTAATTAATATCAAGACATTTAAAGCCATTAAAGACGGAGTGTGACGCTACCTTGTGCTTTCCCGAAGCCTGGAACTATGTCTATAAATATTTTAACTATATAGCAGCGTCCTTTGTTTACTTGAATTAATATGCACATATAATAAACCATAAAAGTATGTTCCGATTGGAAACCCAATCCGAGAATACTAACGTGGATGATAATGTAATTACTACGATTTGAAATCCAAGCTAAATCTAACTGGGATTTATAACCGCTCCTCTGGACTTTAAAGCAACGTGTTGACACCAAAGCCATGAGGTGATGTGATAAAATTTCATACTGGGAATATTGGGAGATTCGTAAATCTGAGATGCTCAGCATATAAGGATATATAATTCGGCGACTTTATTCTATAGTGAAGGCAACTTCTCAGATCCAGAATGATTTAGTATTAATTTATAAGATTACTAGCTGAATATCCGTGCTTCGCTATGGAGTATATTTTAGGATATTTACAATAAAAAAATAATGAAATTTCTTTTTAGAGGGATACATTATAAACATTATTTTTTGTTTATTTATTGGGTGGAACTAATATTAGCAGACCCGTCTGGGAACTTGCGCGTGAGCGAGCTACGTAAAACTGACTGTGGGAGAAACAATTTTCTCTTAAATATACGCCAGCGTATTTTAATATTTGGCCTTGAGATTTATTTATCATCATGGTAAAGCATACTTTGAGAGGAAATTGCAGTTTTATGTACAGGTATAATTTAATATCTATAAAACATACTAATTTGAAATAAATTCTTAAAAAACGTCCATCTCAATTAGTCTAGTGGTTAAATTTTATCTTTTTCTGTAATTTAATATTTTTTGTCAATTTATTTCGTTGCTATGCGGACGCAAAATTAATTTAAAGCGTAACAAAAAGAAAAGAAATCACGTGATCAGCATTCAATAAATAAAATTCTAAAAATTTATTTTTAAAAATTCACCAAAACACAGAAAATGGAGTTAAAGATTCGAAACAGATTTCATTTTAAAGGAATTTTTACGATATTTCTCGTGATATAAATTTCATAACCCTCAAATTATTATTTAAATGCAAACTTAAAAAAGTTACAAAAAGATTTTAAAAATTTAATTTAAAAAAATATAAGAATAATTTTTTCAAAATATTTCCTACTGCACCCTTACACTATAAGAAGAATCGTCATACAAAATTTCAGCCCTTTAGGTCCATGGGTTTGGTCTGTGCTTTATTTGTCCGTCAATCAGTCAGTCAAGGAACATATATATATATATATATATATATATATATATATATATATATATATATATATATATATATATATATATATATATCTGTCTATAGGAATGTCTGTCTATTCACTTATTTATTTACATGTGCCTTTATTTACTCACTTATTGATTTGATTATTTAGTCATTCCTTAGATATATATGCCTATTGCAAATCTAACAATGTCAGTCCGAGGAAATGTAGACTAGAAGGATTTGAATCAAACTGCTTCGACTTCTATAAATTTGTGTATATATATATATATATATATATATATATATATATATATATAAAAGTCGAACGATATTAAGATGAATTGTACTTGAGAAGATGGAACAAACCAGCATAGATTAAACCTAAGTAAAAATTATGAAATCTGGTATATAAACTGGGATGATTCAAATTTGATGCTCCTCCATTTATTAGCTCGTCTACTGGTAAAGCACGCGTTCACAGCGTGTTATGGTCAGAGACTTCGACTTCTACAGGTGAACTAGGGTTCATATCCCAGATAAGGCATGAACACTTCCATTCTGCTCTCTCATAAGTAGTGTCGGTTCACCGACAGAAGCCATTAAATTCTTAGAGGGAATTGGTAAGTGACCTTAAGACAAAGTACCTGCCGTGTTGAAGAAATAAAAACTAATTAAATGTGTTTTTAATGTATTCGATCTTTTATTTTATAGTTACAGATTTTTTCTTTACATGTCCTTTAGGTATCCTTGGATAAAACTTTTGGTTTTCTTTTAAAATTCAGTAATAGATAAAAAGAATATGATGTAGACTGTAGACTATTGTTATAATAATATATGTATGAGAAAACTAATAGCATTTTATGGGAAAATACAAAATTTTAGCACATAACTCATACGTGTTATAATTTTGAAAACAACTTTGAACTAAAGAAGTCCCCAACATTGAGAAAACATATGAAAGTATTTAAAAAAAAAAACAAATATAAAAAAAAAGGTGTTATCGAGATATTTTAACACAAAAAAAAAATTGAAAACTACTAAAAAAACAGGGTGTTTTATAAACTTGAATGCGGTGATTGAGTGGAACAAACCTAACATGAATTTAACAGGAGCTCAACAAAAAAGTATGTATCCTGGAAGATTACTGGGAGCAATATTTCCCCAATAACTTATTTTCAAACTCATAAGACCCAGTTTGAAATCGCTTCAAAATTATTCCTTGTTATGAGTTTTCAATCATTTCTAACTTAAAAATACAATTTTTTTATTAACATGTCGAGAATGATCAATTTTTAAGAAACCGATTTGTTGACTTTATAAAATTAGTATTACACAAAACATATGACTAGAATTTTTTTTAATTACTCTAAAAGAAATATTGTTGAAAAACTTCCACCGAGATTTTTTTTCACAGTTTAATCAACATATAAAAAAATCACATACCAAAAAATGAAAATACACTTGAATCCTGATCATCGATTAATGCACTTGGGGGCAGGAAATATCGGATACGTGCAGTCCACAATTAACACTAAATGGAGCAAAAAATTTCCTACTAAGCGATTTTAAATGAACTACACATAGTCATTTAAATGAGGTACATTGTTAAAATAATCCTTTTTTCTCCTGGAAAAAAATCGTATTTTCCTTTGTTTACTAGCCATGTGAACATTCTTTCGAGAATTCTTATTTAATTTATGCTTTTTTGATTTTGTGTTGCATGTATAGTCAACAAAAGGGATAATCTGCCTACGGATAAACAGGAGTTAAGTGAACCACCGAAACTGAAGTAATTATTCATGATTTATTTTGAAAGAAATGTGTATTTTTGCTCGTTGAATATTTTTCAGTGAAAGATAACTATAACACGAAAAATAAATCCTTTACTTTCTCCTCTATGTATTGTTACATGAATTTGAAGGTATAGTAAGATAAATGATATGTATGCCTCAAAATAGTTCATGCTTTCTTAAATTATAAAAGTTTCTTTAAGGGTTTTATGCTCTCTGTATATTATGAACGTTTCTATAACATTTCTTTGCTTTCACGTTTTGGTAGTGGACACTTGAGAGGTATCTCCTATAAACACGGATAGAAGGTTTATAAGACGTGCACCAAGTGTAGAGCTGTTCAGGCTTCACCTGACCATATTTTAAACTGTCTGGATTTTACATTGGACGAGGTTTGCTCTAAACCTTTTCTTTTCTTCGACTTTCCGGGAGTATATGGATTTATAGATTTGCTCTAGCATAGCTAGACCATTTCGGGGATTAGAAAGAACAACAACAACAAACAAACATTTCATTTCTCTCTAATAAACTTTAGCCCTTTTCATAAAACTTAGTGTTACTAATCCAAATTCGCATTGGATTATAATCGCAATTATAATCGCATTATTTAATTGACGTCCGTAAACCTGATAATCTAAAGGTCCTTATCCCAGGTTCCTTCACTATAAAAAGCTATACGAAATCGGCTTAGATACCACAATTGGCACGTTCATGAATCTCGTAAAAAGCGCCAAATTAGTTGGCGATTCTTCACCTATCTGCCTTGGACTCGACTGTCTACGGGCGCCGTTAGATTTCGGTCGAGTAGTTATCTCTCTTCAAACGAAAAACTTCAAGCATCTCGAAAGCAAGGGAGACGTGATTGTCTTGGGATCACCAGTATAGCGCTGAAGAATTTGAAGTCAGAAGTGAAATAAGCATTTTTTATTTACCAGATAGAATATAGAAAGAAGCTACAACCGATGCACCAATTCATACCATTTTCTTTTCTTATCACCCAAGCCAAAGAATAACATCATATATAAAAACTAGAAGATCACCCGTCATTTTGACGTCATAATACTAATAATGACGTCATAATGAAAAAAGTATATGAAAGTTAAAAAATATCCCGAATTATCTAACAATATTGCATTTAATCCACACCTTGTAAAAGCAAAACCTTTCATTATTTTTTATTTATTTAGTTTATCATACGGTTGGAGTAGTAGACTGCCATCCAGTTTTTTACAGCTCACTACGCGATATGAATACTTGAGCTACTTGATTCATTCACATTCAAGTTTGTTTACTTTCAGAATTCATCGCAAAAGTAAACAGATTTTTAAAAACTGTTAAATATACAGCTAAAAGCATCCAATATTCTTTAGTTCTGAATGTTTTATAGAAAAATAGGCTGAACAAACGTGATTTGATGGAGAAGATATTAGTTTTTAGGCAAGAAAAAATTCTGATGCACATCTGAAATTGAAATTAAGCCTAACCGGCCGTTTGTTTACTGAGGGCTTCAAAGAGGTAACCCTTCAAAGAGGGCTTCAAAGGGAGTACAGCCCGGAAGTGTTATTTAGAGACAACGGCTATTATATATATAATATAGCACGTTCGCTATTTTCTTCACTTCGCTTCAGCGTGCAGTATAAACACAAGGTTTTTACACGTGCCTTCATTAATTTATAAACCTGCTGGTGCTGACGTATGTATGTTAGAAAAAGATAATAGCTTTGACAAGTTTTAGCAATAAAATTAAATACCATATGCTTCGAAAGTAGCACAATTTAAAAACATTGCAAAATAAACACAGCAAACACTTAACCAAATAAAAGTAATACAATGATTGAATAGTATTGTAAACCTATATCGTCGTTTCTTTTGTGATCCCCAATTGAGAATGTCGGACGTGAGTCTGAGAACGTCCTTCAAAGTGCTTTCATATTCCTGGACAATTAAAATAAGATTCATTTCAAAGCGTAGATTGAAGGTAAATTTATTATTTTTTCTAATTAGGATTATAAATTTTTAGGATTTTTAACTGTTTTACTTTATCACCCATGTATTTTTTATGAACGTTTTTTGAAAGCATAACTTCAAAATAGTTCATATTTTTATATATCTTGAACATATATGCAAGATATTTTTATCAAATTTTCATGGGATTCTGATATAACTAGGGTTTATACAAAAACTTACTTTTTAAAAAACCGGTTTTCGAATTCCAGATTTCCCAAAAACCGGTTTTAGCCGGTTTTCGAATTCCAGATTTCCAAAAATCCGGTTTTAGCCGGTTTTCGAATTTTCGTCAACAAAAAAAAATAGAATAGGGAAAAATATTTTATTCATTTATATAAAATAGCAAAAAACGAACTCAATATCAAAGTCAAAATCTAAAAAAAAAATTAAGGATTACACATTACTTACACAAAATAACGAAAACTCAAACAAAAATTTCAAATTTCAAATAATATTTATATTTATTTCACTAATTTTAATTTCTCCTAAGAAAATAGGATTTTAAAAAAAGATAAAATATCCACTGAACAGTGGCTAAGTCTTGATCTTATTTTGGACACAATATTGACTGAAATTGAAAATACTCGTTCATTAGCTACTGAGCTTGGTTTTATAGTTTTCAGGGCATAAAATAACAAATCTAAGTTTTTGGTTCTTTTATTCGTTGCCTCAAATAATGAAAATTCAGCTTTCAGTGTCATTGGATTTGTAAGTTTTACTTCAGGGTCTTCAAGAAATCAAATAAGTTAAAAATATATTTTTACGTAATAATTTGAATTCTTTTTAAACCGGTTTTCTTATTTTAAAAACCGGTTTTCAAATGTGACAAATTTATTTTAAAAACCGGTTTTTTAAAACTGGTTTTTTAAAACCGGGTTTGAAAAACCGTCAAACCCTAGATATAACAACTGGATACATAGCTGTTTGAAAGCAATATTGTATTACATAAAAGTTGCATAGTTTAAATAGAGTCTATTGATACCAAAACACAGTATTTTATGCCTCATCTACACATATTTTGTAGCATTTTACTATTTGAAAACGTATACTGCCTTCGGAGATGTATTGTTGGTAAAATTGCTATTGCCTGTCCAAAATTATAGTATCACATTCTAATAAAACTTTTCTCTCTACCCGATTCCACGCAATTCTAATTACTTACCGGATGCATCAGGGCAAACGTTAGTTGCTTCGAAAATTAAACAAACTATTGGAAATTCTTTGGGAAAATTATTTATGAAACAAACATATTTCCAGTCTAATTCGTTATATCCGTCAACGTTCATTTCCATGCACTCGGGATTAATGGGAGAACAAAACGGTGGTACTTAAATACTATCAACTATTTAATAATTAAACAGTAAAATAATAATATAAGGTAATGAAACTAACTAACAGACAATTCCCGGAAACAAGGCACGTGTTTAAGAATAATTTTGAAGTACAGTGCGCATTGAGTATCACAAACTGAGTACCATATGGAAATCCAATGTAAGACAAAGCAGTCCAATTAGTGAAAATTCTATGAAATTAACAAGTGTCTTAGTGAATACAGAGAGACGATTTAAACTTTTAAGAACACGATAAAACAGAAAGTATGCAATAACCATTCACTTCATTAACCGCAATACGTGATCGAGAAAAATATTAGACAAAAATTCTGATAGTATAAATATTTTAACATATAAGAAAGATGGTAGATAATTATTATAAAATAGAGTTTTTTTTAACCTAAAATCTTTTAACTATAAGAATATGCAAAGTGGTAATGAATAAATTATGCAAACGTCATATACATTAATGACTGCCTTACCAGGATTTAAAAGTGATATAACACAGGAAATCAATCGATAACTAACCCTAATTTTACTATATTCCAGTAAAAGCTTACTCATGATGCATTGTAACTAGGGATACGTATTTTTCGTATTTACGAATTAGATGTGAATAAATGCAAAATTTGCAGATATGAGGGAATAAATGCGATTTTTTTTTACTTATTTTCGGCGAAAACTCGGTAATAAACGGCTTTTTAAGAGAAATTATGTAATATTAGTAATAATATATTAATGGATGGACCGTGGACGGTCTTAGATAATTGCTTATCTAAGACCATCCACGATCTTTAACTGAGAGATCTCACTCTCGAAATTTGCTTATTGCTGAAGTCTTTAGGAAGAGAATGTTGAGACTACTATAATGTTAGCTTTTAACTAAGAATGTTGTTACTTACACCTAACCAAATAAGCAAAATTGTGATTTTTTTTTAATAAATACGTATTGAAACTTATTTTTTGCGAAATTTCGATATTTTTATGTGAAATTTACGTACCCCTAGTTACAAGTAAGAAATTTAATTAAAATATTATAAAACACCAGAGTAATAGGTATGCAGTTTATAGAAAATTTCAGAGTAGTCAGCTTAAAGTCTAGCAATATAATTTCATCAAAGAATTGCATTGACATATACGTTCTTGAATTTGGCTCACGAATTGTCACGTTTTGTAATTTTCCTTAAGGCTGATATTGAAGCTTCTCAAACAATGCCTTTGATTTTTGGAAGCATATTTATAGCTTTTATCTCGCATATTTTGCCCCCCATGGACTTGAAAATAAGTGTCCAATTTAGAAATCTAGACAAACTACAAGAAAATTAATAATCAATCGTATGACAGCCGATTTGTATCCTTCCATATCAATAACAGAAAATCTTTTGTATGTTTAGATTATTTTATACTTGTTGCATGTTGAATTTATCCTTCACTCTATTATACAAGCATAGATTTCATAGGAAAATATTCTGTTTGAAAGGAATCAGTTATTTATATAAAGAAATTTCGCATATTTCAAGTCATATCATTTACATAAGAATTTCTGCAGTGACAATATTTACTGTGTGATTGCCCACGCCGTATAGTGATTAACGTCTCGGACTTCCCAGTTTTGAGACCGGGTTTCAATTCCGGATAAGGTACGGGCAGGATCCGGATAAGGTCCGGATAAGGTACGGGGTTCCAGATAAGGTATTCCCGTGTTTCTCTCATAAACAGTAGTGTTGACTCAACCTATACGCGATTATACCATAATAAAAAAGCATCAGAAAAATATACTCTCTGAACCGGTGAGGTTTTCGTATCATGGAACATGTTACAAGATTCTTTAATTTTTCAAATGACTAAATATGTTCATATAAAGTTGTATTTAGCTATCGATTTACAGGTTAACAAAGGACTAGTTTGTTAACAAAGGAATGCCGAAAATAGAAGGGTAATAAATAACAACGATAAATATCATAAAGTGGCATCAATCATTTCCTAGATAACCGTAAACAAGCATTAATTCAAAGAAAAATCTGACACTTAAAACATTTTTAATATTCTCAAATCAGCACGTGATTTTATCCCGAATACGAATTTTTCAATTATAAAATTTAGGAAAGGGGTTAAGGCTCATGTCTTGGATACGAAAGATTGAGCATGTCGGAACACATTCCTCATCAATCACTGTACATATTAAATTGAGTACCCTTTAAAAGACGTTTGTGAAGGTAGATTATTGATCACGTGTGCACCCCCCTCCATATAACCTCCCTAAATCGCATACTGAGTATTTTCAAGAATAAAGCATCTCAAATTTCTAGATGAGTGAAGAGATTTCATTCGCTTTTAAATAATAAAATGTCCTGGTGTTCTCGGATCTTTTGCAATTTTTGTAATTGTTTTTGTTCTGAGTGGACTTTGTCTTGGATCATAATAAATAAAGTTTAATTTATTTAAAAATGAAAGTGACAAGTCTCATATGAAGCACATTGAAAACATATAGAGAAATAACAAATGACTGATGGAAAATTATATAGTAAATAAACATATCTAAAGTATGAAAAAAGTTGATTTGAGACGACTGGTAAAAGAAGTGGGCAAGTCAAACTCAAACGCAAATAAGTGCATATTGGATCAGTATAAAGCCGCGACCTTTGTTTGAATTATTTATTTAAATTTCTTCATATTTAGTGAATACAGTGCATTTATTAAGGTCTTTATTAAATTCTTTTTATTATATCTGTGTTTGCAGTGTATAGAGTGTGCAGTCCAAAATCGTAGTTTTGAAAAAAAACGGAATTGAAAAAAAGGAATTTGTAAAATCAGTTTTTTTTAAGATTAATTTTTAATTTTTTTAAAGTAAATTTGTCTAATTTTATTTTTGTCCAGTAAAGAGTGTTAAGTTCTTCGTTGGGACATAATCCATTGAAAACTGTCATGTTTGCGTTTTGTTTCACATATCATAAATTTTCCCTCATGAATAAAAATATTTAGGACTGGAATTGAACTTACCTTTTTGACCCCTGCAGTAGCCCTTGTTTTTCAAAATTGTCTGGTTTGATAATCCTGGTTTCATAACACCCTTTGCACAACAAACACAGATATACACTGCTGGCCACCCAAATTGCAACACCAAGAAAGACAAGAGATATCACAACAAAATTTATTTTGTAGATAACATGTTGACCAAGTATCAAATGATTAAATTTATAGACTTCTGTGAAGTGTGGTTCCTGCCAAAATCAGCAGCCAGAGTAGCCGCCATTGTTGGAGATAACCGCTGCCACACTCCTCGGCATTGATTCAAAGAGACTTTCGATGAGTTCTTGGGGTACAGCAGACCAAGCAGCTTCCACACATTGCCAAAGTTGATCTGCTGTGGTAGCTGGGGATGGAATCTGGGTCAATCGTAGAGCAACCATGGACCACATGTTTTCTATCGGCGAAAGATCTGGAGAGCGAGGTGGCCTGGGAAGCAATTCAATCTGGCGATTGACGAAGAACCGTTGGACAATGCGTGCCACGTGTGGTCGCACTTTATCCTGTAGAAATATGGCTGTGGGCAAGCCCTGAATGTAAGGAAGGACAACTGGCTCCAACAAATCGGAGATGTAGCGCTGGCTGTTTAAAGTACCGGCAATGCGTATTAGAGGTGTGCGAGAGTGATATCCAATACCGCCCCATACCATAATACCCGTTGCAGGACCAGTGTGTCGGTGCATAACGCAGCTGTTCAGCATCCTCTCTTCACGGTGTCTCCAGACTCGAATGCGACCATCGTGGTGTTGCAGACAGAAGCGTGACTCAACAGTAAAGACAATTTCATTCCATTCTGCCGTCCACATCCTTCTGTCATCGCACCATTGGTGGCGGAGACGTCTGTGGTTCTGCGTCAAGGGTAGACAAAGCAACGGACGTCATGCGGACAGACCACTCTGCTGAAAACGGCGTCGAATGGTACGCGCAGACACTGGATGATGCATTACAGACTGCATGTGCTGTGCTATGGTTCGTGATGTGACTGAGCGATCCGTCACTGCCATGCGCACAATTTGCCTGCCATCACGTGCAGTGGTGCGCTGAGGTGGATGCGATCGAACACGCCGGTCCGTCGTACCCTCCTGCATCCAACGATCACATATCCGCATTACAGTTGTTTGGTTTCGTCCAACACGACTACCGATTTCCCTGAAAGATAATCCACAATCTCGGTAGGCCACTATCCTTCCTCTGTCGAACTCGGATACTTGATCAAAAGATGATCGCTGTTTTCGACGAGGCATAATTGATCGTTTTTTTTAAACCACAAGAAAAGCACAATTGCCGAACTTGAAATAGTCGAAATCTCGAAGCCTTAAATAGCGCTTTGAAGTGGCACCACAGGCGCGCGTGATGTGCGTCTGCGCTGAAATTCTAATCATTTGCATATCTCACCTCCGCTAATGCATGTTGTAAATTTCATGTTATTTGCATGTTTCCTTCAGGGTGTTGCATTTACAGTGGCCAGCAGTGTATAATGCTCTTTTACGTTCATCGGGAATTCCTGATAAGATTTTAATTGTAAACAACTAGTAACTCTAATTGTTCGAAACATGAATGTTCGTAAATAGGGAGCCGTCTGTAGTGGTTGTAGGTGTGAGAGTCTGTATAAAGCCCTTTAATTTAATATTTTACACCGTACTTGTGAATAATTTCTCTGAATAAACATTTCACCAAGTAATAGAATAGTTTCAGTTAAATCTGAAAAAGAAATTATTCATATTTTTCAACTAATACAGCAAATAAACATCAAAATTAGCCACTTATTTCCTGCATCTAATTTCCTTCCTAAATAGTTCTAATTATTTTCTTCTACAAAACTTAAACCACAATTAATTTTCGCTGCACAGATATATACCTAGTTGCAATTTTGATGATTAACATATCATTGTGCATTTCTTTTGCCAGAGTATTTTTTTGTGGTTAGTTATTTTTTTCAACAACATCCATTCTTGAATAGTTAGATCTTTTCTTTATTGATGTTTGGTCTTTTAAGTGTTCAAAACTTCATCTACGAATTCTCCTTGATATATTGTAAATGACAAGGTTATGGTATTACTTCAGAAATATTTTGCTTTTATTACATATATCTATATACAGTCGAACCCCGTTATAACGAACTTCAATGGTACCAAAGGCTTTGTTCGCTACATCCAGTGATTCGCTATATCCGAACCATTAAGAAAAATGTTAGAGTTCACAAAATGTATAACTCATTAGTTGCTATGTGTATTCAATAATGATGTATTTAAAATAATGATAAAACCTATTAAAAATATCATTAATTAATTAAATTGATTACAACTGATTATATTAAACTGACACATTACTAATTAAATGAACTGAAAATGAAAACAAATGGAAATAAATTAATTTTACCTTCAATTGTTTCACACTGTTTCATACAGAATTAACCGGTAATATTCTGCTTACGTGATGCCGATTTCAAAAACATTTTATGAATTTCTTTGTCCAATACATCAAATGACTCCAACACTCTTTCTTCCACTGTTCATGTAGACAGAAACTTCTTAATTACACGTATAGCTGCTGTAGCTTTTGAGATAGTGGGGATTTCGTCCTTTATGTGCTCTCTTGATCAGCATCAGATACAGAATCTTCGATTTCAGAATGATTCATTTTAATTTCTTCCCTAATATCTTCATCGTCGGATTTTCACATGTAATGACTTCATCATTACATGTTCGAACAACTGCATGTCACAATCTGCGAAGAATGACATTTTGTGCTTTTCTATCCACATCGAGATAGGCACTCGTAAATCATCATCATCATCTTCTTCAACAATCGTTATATCTTCAGCATTGTTAAAGAGTTTACAAATTTTTAAAGAAATTCAGTAATCTACTGAAAAAAATGTTCGTTATAGCCGATTCTTAAGATTTCAGTGGTTCGCTATAAAAGGATAAATTAGCATTAAATACAATAGGAAAAAGGCGGGACCAAAATTTTCGTTCGTTATATTAGTGAGTTCGTTATATACCAGGTTCGCTATAACGGGGTTCTACTGTATTAGTGATATAGATAAAAAGTATTTTTAAGTTGTATAAAACATTTGAAATTTAAGGTATGCATTAAATTCATAGAGCAGTCAATTTGACTGCCGTTGGTGCTTCTAGGTACGGAGAAAGTTACGCGCTTCTAGTGTTAAAGACCGTCCGCTTTCAAACGTCGTTACTGAAATAACCATGTGAGATACCTTCGATAACCATCTGGGTAACAACAACCGGGAATGAAATGCAAACCTCGTGCCTTTGTATTTTAAAACTATCGTTCTAACAACTTATCCGCCCCAGAGTTGTTAGGGGATTTCACCTTGTGTTTACAATCTCTTACAACGTCGAAATGGATGTTTCCGAGAAATTTCTTTGAGACGAGGAAGTCAGGATTTGAAGCCTCAAGATCATACCACTCATTAAATTAAGATTTTTCCATTAGTTTCGTCATACCGCCAGCAAACGCGCCCAGGAAATTTCTTATCAAAGACCATTTCTATCAAAAATGGATAAAGAAAGTAAAATATCTGGTTACAAAGAATCAGAGAGGGAATAATTTTTCTTGCGTCTGGAATTGATCAATTTTTTAACGACATGAGAACAAAGTGCCGAATTTTTAATAGTTTCTAGTAGTCCGCTCTGGCAGTATATAGATTTTTTTTTCTCCCGAATTCTTCTTTAAACTAATGGACTTTTCAGCAGTTATTTGTCACGATCTCCGCGGGTGACCTTGTAGCAGTGTGGTGTTTTGAGATGTTCCCATGATTATGTATAGTGTAAAAGAATCAATTAAGACATTTCGGATGCGTACAAACAGGTACTTTGTACCACGAATTTACTTCAGATGAATTACTTCTTAGACAAGATAAAAATTTATCTAAAATGTTATTAATTTAAAAAGCTATTGAGATTTAAAATGAATATTAAGCTTCAAGCAATTTTAGCAGCAACTAAAAGGTTCATTAACTTAGTAACATCCTGCATGTTTTGGTAAAATTATAAAGTTAAAAAATTATTTATAACATTAAATAATGATTAATGACACAAAGATTTATTATTTAATCTTTTATATAATTCTAAAAAAGCTGCTTGCATCGATATATTATTGAATTTACGAAATTTAATATATTTACCAATGATACAGATTACTAATGGTACCGGTTATACATACATATATACATAAACACTACACACAATCACTATATATATATATATATATATATATATATATATATATATATATATATATAGTAACAATTGCTTGTAAGAACACCGGTGATAACAACATATCACTTAAAAGAACAAAATTATTAGTTCCCTTGCCAATTCTCATGTGTAATGATGGATACAAAATCCGGTTATATTAACATCGGTAATAAGAACATATAGCTTTTAGTGACTTAAAATTAATTGATTTCTGGGAGCATAAATCGCTTATAAGAACATCGTTAATAAGAACATATAGCTTTTAGTGACTTAAAATTAATTGATTTCTGGGAGCATAAATCGCTTATAAGAACATCGTTAATAAAAACATATAGCTTTTAGTGACTTAAAATTAATTGATTTCTGGGATCATAAATCGCTTATAAGAACATGTTAATTGTGAACGGAACTTCCAGTTTAGAAAACGGTGAAAAAAATTGTGCATTAGCCAACGAATTAAAGGTTTGTCATGCCACGATTTCAAATATATTTAAGAATAGAGAAAAATTAAACGTAGAATTTGAAAAAGATCGGACTAATATTAAGAAACTTCGAAAAAGTCCACATGCTCACATAGCAGAAGCCCTTTTGCAATGGTTTCAGATTCAAAGGAGTGCCAACATTCCCCTAAGCGGACCGATTCTGCAAGCGAAAGCAAATGAATTTGCAAAGCTCTTTAAAAAATATGATTTTGTTTGTTCAACTTCGTGGATCCAGAGATTTCTTGAGAGGCATTCCATTGTGTTCGGGAGAATTAGCGGAGAATTTAAGGCCGTGACACCAGGAGTTTCTGATAACTGGTTTAAAACCGTTTGGACCATGTTAAGAGAGTTTGGACCATGTTAAGGTCTATGAAGACCATGAAATCTTCAATACTGATGAAACTGGCCTGTTTTATAGGATGACGCCGGATAGGACGTTGCGTTTCAAACATAAACCTTTGATTAAACATGAACCTTTTAACCATTATTTGAACGTCATGTTTCAGGTGTAAATACAGATTATGTGACAATGAATTTGGTATTTCCAGGAGTTTTAAGTTATTTATCGGATATAAAAACTATCGATCATAAGAACCAGTTTTCCCCAGAAGTCCCCTGTATGTTCTTATAAATGATTTGTACTCTATATGCGAATTGGTAGAAGAAGTCAGTTTTCTCCAATATGACTTTGTTTTGTTTGCTTATGTCTCTTTAAAAAAATATTATTTTCAATGAAAGAAATACCCAAGCCTGTGCAATGGTTTAGAATACACTTTTAAAGCATCGGACAGATTTAGGTGCTTCTTGCATTGAAATTAATATTTTTTCAAAGAGACATAAGCAAACAGAGTCATCTTAGAGAAAACTGAATTCTTGTACCAAGCCACAGATATTATATATATATATATATATATATATATATATATATATATATATATATATATATATATATATATATATATATATATATATATATATATATATATATATATATTATTTGAATTTAGGACAATTAATTTGAAATTTAGGATGTAGAGGTAAAGACTGTCTATTTATGTGTAATTGAACATGTCTCAAAGATTAAATCTTTACCTACGTCTGCTGTGTGTCTGCTCAGGAATAAAATTGAATGGATTCGGAATTTGAATTGAAACTAAGTTACTTAAAAAGGTTTTATTTAGTGAAATAAACACATTAATAGATTTCGTATGTGTGAGGGGGATTTTCCTCTGTGAAATGCAATTTCTATCAATTTGATTACTAGTTTGTGCTAACCAAATCCACAGTGTCCGATAAGTGCTTACGGTGACTGCCTACTTTCGGAGCCAATAAATAAAAGAAAAATAATATTCTTAAAGAGTGTTTTTTGTCTTTTATGGTAAAATAGCTCTTAAAAATTAAAAAATGAACAAAATCTTACCTGTAAATTTCACACTTTTTTATTAATTGGTCAATTTGAAGTAATTTTTAATGAAATTTGGCTAAAACACCTATCTCTATTCACAAAATTCTAATACTACTATTTTAATTTTCTTCTCACAGATGATACATATGACAGTTATCTTCAAAATGACCCACGATGTAAAAGAAATTTTAAAATTCAAAAATATCAGACAATGTTATGATCCAGTATGAAAATTTTCCACGATTCGTCATTCGTTTTCTTATAAAAACAGACCCGAATAAAAAGGAATTTATTATTCATCAATTATTATGTGTCATTTCATTCATAATATCATCTAAAAAATTCCTGGAAATATTATCAAATTATATGCATTACTGGCTGAAAACCCTTACTTCGCTACGGAGTACATTCAAATTAAATACAACGGCCTATGTACGCAATTAATGCCTATATATATATATATATATATATGATAATATTACTAACAACCTACAATCACCCATTCTGAACTTTGTCTCTGTCCTGGTATCCCATTTTTCTACTCTTTGGCGAATGCCTCGCCTTTCCACACACTAACTTCCTCCGCCATTTCTGGCAACCTCTCTGAGCTAATTGTATATTAGCGCTTCTACGAGGAGACCTGGACTGACTCGAAGCGAATAAGATGTGTTGCTTTACTTGTTAATAAATTAGTTTGCTTCTCAAGCTGACTTTATTATTTTCTGGCCACGATGTATACTCCTATTTCATGAGAAGTCCATTCCGGACATTTCATATATATATACATATATATATATATATATATATATATATATATATATATATATATATATATATACATATATATATATATATATATATATATATATATATATATATATACATATATATATATATATATATATATATATATATATATATATATATATATATATAAAATATATATAATAAATACGACGATAAATGTATACAATTGTTGTAAAATATATATATACAGAGGCTGTTCGCACATTTTTTAGACGATTTTGGTAAGCGGTAATAAAAAATCGTTTGCTGCAAAAGAAATAATTGCAATTGTACTATGTTTTTAAAAGTCAAAATTATCATCTGCGGCTTGAAAGTTTTGTTTTTATTCAAAATGGCGTTTTTAACAAAGCAGTGGTTCGAAGGCTACATTTATGCTCTTTCCGAAGAGAAATATGCATACTCCGTTATCCAAAAACGATGTGAGAGTCATGGTTTTGTGATATCTAAAGCGTCGATAGGTAATATCGTAATCAAGAAAGGAAAAAAACGTCAAATTGGAACCTCAAGTGGGACAAAAATTCCAAATAAGTATCCAAGGAACAAACGGACATCTTCGACTATTGCAAAGGTACGTTGTTTATTGTTAAAAGAAAATCCCCCTAGTCAAAGGACAAGTTGCAAAATCATTAAAATGCTCGGTGCCCACCATAAACAAAATGATAAACGTTGATTTAAATCTTAAGAAAGCGAAAAAACGCAATGTGCATCGTCTTCTTCCAAACCATATCGCTGAACGCAGGACACGCTACAGAATTGTATATAAGAAACACTTATCCAAAGAAAATTGGAAAACAATTGTCACAATAGATGAATCATGGGTGTATTTAAATGATTGCAACAAAAAAAGAGCCATTTATTATCATAAAAGGGGAAAAAAATTAAGTACATGGTTAAAAGAATCTAAAGAAAGTTTTTCTAAGGGATTCATGATTGTTGCTGGTTTTTCTTATAATGGCAAGTTAAAAATAAAGAGAGTGGAAAAAAATGTCCAGATTAACTCCAAATACTATCAAGAACATATTTTATCGCCAATTTTTCTGAATGAAATACCATCGCTTTACCCACACTCCCATCAATCTGTGAGACTCCATCAGGACAAAGCTAGCAGTCACGCATCAAAATCCACTGTAAATTTCCTAAAAGAAATGGAACAAAAAACTGGTATCAAGGCCATAGCCTTCATTGATATCCCTACTAAATCTCCCGATGTATCACCTATGGATTTTTGTGCTTTCGGACTTTTAAAATCTGCATTATCCAAACGTCGTCCCAAAACCCTTACAGGACTCTGGAAAGCTGTTCAGGAGGAATGGGATAGAATACCTCATCTGACACTTCAAAAGGCATTATTATCCTGGAAATTGCGATGTCGAAAGATAGTTCAGAATAAGGGATGTCAAATAGAACATTTAAAACACAAGAATTTTATGTAATTTAGTTTTGTGAATGCAATATACATCGTCTAAAAAATGTGTGAACAGCCTCTGTATATGTATTTATATAAAAATTGAAGGGATATTATTATAGACAAAATAATGTAGAAGAAAATATTTTTATTTAATATCCAATCGTTTTAAGTCCAATCGTCTGCCGCTTTAGCAAGGAAAAAAAATATTTTTGTCTTTTTAGTTGTTATGCATGTGACGATAAATTTATCTAAAGTTCCAGAAAATGACATCACGTGATAAGCATTTAATATATTAAATTCTAAAATTCAATATTTAAAAATTCACTAAAAATCAGAAAATGGAGGTAAAGATTCGGAAAAGATTTCACTTTAAAGGAATTTTTATGATCTGTCTCTTGATATAAATTTTATACCCTCAAATTATTATTTTAAATGCAACTTAAAAAAAGTTACTAAAACCGATTAAAAATTTAATTTAAAAAATCTAAGAAGAATTTTTCAAAAATCTTTCTTCGTGCACCCCTACACTATACACTATAAGAAGAATCGCTATGCAGAATTTCAGCCCTTTAGGTCCAGCGGTTTGGTCTGTGCGTTGTATGTCAGTCAGTGAGTCAGTCAGTTACGGAACTGTTTTATATATATAGATTATGTGAGATATGATAATGGTAGAGATTTGTGCTAAAAAATATAATTCTGAGTAAACGCAATTAAAGTTGATTGTCACTTCAATTTTGTGGCAGGCGATGTTTTTTTAAATAGCTATAACTCTGCTTCTAATTGATGTAGAATGAAAATCAGAACCGTTTTGAAAATAGAAACGATTGAATTACATGATTCTTACAAAAAATAAAATTGACCAAAATAGTCAAAAAAGGACATTTTCAACCTAGGCAATCACCTTAATTGTATGTTAAGTATTAATGACCCTATACATGCAATTACTTCGAAAATTGCATTGTTTATACGTATTTACACACATATACACTTACATGTATAAAAATCATTAATTTTTTAACCAATTTAACATAAAGATTAACATGTGATATCTGGGATCAATGAATTCACAATGAAAGGTTTCAGCGATTTTAAAAGATCAACAAAAAATCATACAAATTAGTGTATGGATCTTGTCGTAGAAAACGCATACTTAAATTTTTATTCCATGCACACATAGGGAAAGAGGAAATGCATAAAATATGCATAGTTTTGCATATCTGATGGGTATTCGATAATTCATTTAAGGATAGATTTGAATACAAAATTTCGTATTTCTGAACAGTTTTGATTACATCATAGACAGCCTTATTACAATACTAATTACATGTAATCAGTATATATTGTACATGTAATGTAATAAGCAAGTATTGTAATAAGTGATATAGTATACAATATATTCACCAAATATAGCTTCCAGAGTCAGACACGTGAACAGACTCTATGCTTATAATGCCTTTAAAATATTAGCATTCATACTTGCTTTCTAATTATACAAGAAAAAAAAGTTACAGTTCTTGGTGTATTAATTTATATTATAGCTATGTAAGGTTTACATAAGATTCGATCCACATTAATCGAACTTTTAGGTGAATAAAGTTAAAGAAGCCGCTTAAGATATGCTAATTGCAGCATACGCGGTTGGTATAAATGCCAAGCGGATAGATTAAAGAAACGAAGTGGGAAAAGTGAGAGGAAGTGAAAGGAGGAGTAGAGCTGAAGAAACGAAGTATCGAGTTGACGCTAGGCTTAGAGTCTGGTTTAATAATAGTTGAGTTTTGCGAGCAGCCGCTGGAAGCATAGCTAGGTTGCTTCAAACCTACGCGAGTTCTTGTTACGCCCAAAGTTTACGTAGCAGCACTGCCGGTTGACTTTCAAAGTATCTATGAGTATTGCAAAGTATATTTTTCTTGAATGCGTAGCTATACAAGTGAATATATTTAATTGTATTTCCCTTGAATGAATGCTATATACACTCATGGACAAAAAAATTAGCGCACCAAGAAATAATTGCGGGATCGTAACGAAACTTGCAATGAAGGTACATGTCGGGGAGATATGCAAATGATTAGAAATGCAGCGTGATTGCGCATTACGTATAGCCGGTAGAGGGCGTTGAACATCGTACTCCGTGGAGTATAAAACAGGTAACCAAAGCTTGTTTGAGTGTGCTGAATCATTTACAAAGGAAGAGCTGAGATAGACATGCCATTACGCCGTGTTCGAAGACAATATAAGCAGTTGTCGCAGTTTGAGAGGGGGAGAATCGTCGGGATGATGGAAGCTGGGTGGTCAGCTAGGCGAGTAGCTCGTCAATTAGGCCGCTCTGATTGTGTTGTGAGGAGGTGTTGGGACCAGTGGACCCGAGAGATGTCATGTACACGAAGACCAGGCTCAGGACGCCCTCGACATACCAGTTGTCGAGAAGACCGCCACATCGTAAGAAATGCACGCGTACAGCCAACTGCTTCATCGGCAGCCATCTAGGCACAGGTAGCACCTTCACTAGGGGCCTCTGTGTCTTCTCGAACCATACGAAGGCGCCTGGCGGAAGGACAGTTGGTATCGCGGCGCCCATTACGTGTGCTGCCCTTGACGCCCACCCATCGACGCCTCCGTTTGGAGTTTTGCCGCGTACGAGGAAACTGGACTGCATCGGAATGGAACCAGGTCGTCTTTAGCGACGAATCCAGATTCAATCTCGACAGTGATGACAATCGTGTTCGTGTGTGGAGAGCTCGTGGTGAACGCTTCAATCCTGCCTTTGCTGTACAGCGACACATCGCTCCAACAGCTGGTGTGATGGTATGGGGTGCCATTGCCTACAATACACGGTCTCCCCTAGTATTGTTCCGTGGCACCATGACAGCCCAGCGGTATGTTCATGAAATCCTGCAATTACATGTGTTGCCACTCATGCAACGGCTCCCAGGAGCCATTTTTCAACAAGACAATGCTCGGCCTCATACAGCAAGGGTGTCACAAGACTGTCTCCGCACTGTTACTACCCTTCCTTGGCCTGCCCGATCCCCAGATTTGTCTCCAATCGAGCAAACCTGGGATCATTTGGGACGACGAGTTGGGCATCCCACGAGTTTGAACGAACTAGAGGCAAGATTACAGCAAATATGGAACGAAATGTCTCAAGACATCATACAGAACTTGTATGACTCAATGCCCGATCGTATCGCATCGTGCATTCGCGCTAGAGGGTGTCCAACGGTGTATTAAGTCTTCCGTTCTTTTGCCTTTTTCTCTGAAATAAATTATCCTTTTTCTTTGATTTTCTTATCATTTACTTATATCAAAGTAGTCATTACGTATGTAAAATTTCGTTTCATTTTGACGACTCCTTCTTGGTGCTCTAATTTTTTTGTCCATGAGTGTATATCTCGTACTAGAAGTACGTATGCTTTATGTTGGAAAGCAAAATCGATATATGGAAATATTTAAATAAACATTGTTGTTATGTAAGAACTGTGTTTTAATGAAATTATTTAGAGTGCCACTTCAAGATATATATACCCAAAGGTAGGGTAGAAGCGCAGATTCTCTATAATGAATGACATATTTTGATTTCAGTATCAATGTGATATATAAAATTTGTAGTTTGACAGACAGACAATATTCTGACTAAGATGGTATAACTTTTAAAAATTCAAACGTATCCTTATATATTAATATTGATTTCTATTTATAAGGCTACAAAAATAAAAAATTAAAATTAAAACTCCCTATGTAAATACAGGAAAAACAAAAATGAAAAATATATACCTATCTGGCACAAAATAAATTTTCTCTATCCTTTAATTATATATATATAAATAAATTCTAGATAGATTAGTTTCATAAAAAACCTGATATATTATATCAGTAATTAAATTTCCTCTCCGAATCTTTGTCTTTAGATTTAAATAAGTCAAGCAGGATATCGTGAAAGAAACTTAATGCAGTATTTACGTTGGTGATTTATATCCCCGCTAAGAAAATGTAAGACGACTAATGATGGATATTTTCTCCTTTTGTTCTTTCGAAGGGCCAAAAAAAAGATATTAATATCACAAGGAAATTGATAAATTGCTTTTCTTTATTGCTCATCTTAAAAATTTATTTAAGTTTCTTTGGAAAATTACGAGAATCAGGCTAATTTATGCTTTGATTGAAAACGCTATCTTTCAAGAAAATTGTTTGCAGCATAAAGCAAGCTTGATTAGATATGATGCAGATGTGCTGCATGGACTGATTTTAATTAAGTGTATTTTTTCCATGTTTTTATTAACTCGCTTTCTTGTTTGTGTGTTTGTGTGTTTGTCCAGTACAAATCTTGCAATCGATTTTTAAATAACTTCCCGACTAGCTAGACATTTGAAACTTTTAGAATAGCTCAGAACACGATTACAATGCATTTTTTAATACTTATAGCCATCTTTAAGCAGTATTGAATTCATTTTCAGTTAATTTTGTTTTGTAGACTGGTACAGCCATCTATCGACCGGGACATGAACGAAAAATTCAACGCAAATTAACTACCAATTAACTTCATTTTCTTTAAAGTTGATGGGATAATTCATCAAAAAAAATTTTTTCAAGTATTTATTAATACATAGAATTGTCAAGTTAATATGATTCAACAGAAAATTTAAAAACATGATATATAAAAAGTTATTTTTATCTTGTAAATATTATGGGTTAGCATGTACAATTGTAATCAGTGAAAGTAGGTTTTAGAAATGTAGTGTTGAAACACTTTCTAATGACTGTGTAAATATTACATTTTGTATATGTTTACGATCAAAGTAAGTGCTAAAGACCTGAACGCCACGAAATAAAATTTAAATATATTGTCCCATCAAAAAATACTTGATATTTATTTAAATTGTGTATTTACTTCAAATTGCAAAAGAACTTGTACAATCACACACTTTAGTTATAAATATATACGTATATACTGTCATATTATTCTATTAAATTTTATCGATTATAATTTATAATAATCGAATGTTTCTCCTTAGTTGTATACAATGCAAGAAATATATAATTTAATTTTTTTCTTAACGTATAAATACCGTAATTTTAGTTTAAATTCAGATTTTTCTCACTTTGGTCCTGAACATAACTGTGCATATATGATTATGGCACTATATAGATGACTATTTTGGATGACGGTTTATGTATAGTTTACCTCGAGTTCATAATGAAACCAATCAACAGCATAACACTTTGGGATCTTTACTATAAAATCATCAATATAGGGTGCTCGTAAAATATATTTTTTAGAAAAGGATAAAGAAATCGGCAGTTTTCTTTTAAATAACATAAAATTCCATACGTCTGTTCTATTTTTTTCTGCACACTGGAATAAATATGTGATTCGTCTAAAATGATTTTGTGATACGAAGTGAAACTGAAGTTGATTATTCATCTCTAATTTTGATGAATTTATAGAATGAAAGTATGGAATGATAGAAACATAAGTAGAAGTGAACTACCGCTATTCTATCTATGGTTGAATGATGATTAAAATAATTCATAACAAGTAGCAAGTATTTTTGACACATATGTCGATTATTTTAGCTCTAACAATCACACACACACACACACACACACACACGTGTATATATATATATATATATATATATATATATATAAATTTTTAAAAATAGGAAGAGCTCATCAAAATTATAGGGTCCATTTCTTGAGTTCAGGCAGCGGATGAATTATTGTTCATTAGTTTTAACCTTCAATGAATCTATTGTTCATTACTAATTAACCTATTGTTCATTGGCTATAACCTTGTATGTAAAATACTCAGTCATACATCGAGGAAAGTAGTAACTAAAATACAAACTTCAAAATGTCATTTTTCTTTCCTCAATGAATGTTTTTTGCGTGACATAAGCTGCATGACATAATGGACAATGCATAATCTGTTAGGATTACTACTGGTTGAAGTTTTACAGTTTAGATAATCAAGCACATTTTCATTAAGTGTATGTACGTATATATATTCTCCCCTACCAATCACAAATTGTTTTTTGCTCCACAATTAATTTTACAACTATGCAATCTTCATACAATTAAAACGCCTTTAAAAGAATTCTGCTATAAAATTTTGATTTTTCATGCCATCGTTTGCAAGTTAGCTGTAATGAAACAAAGTTTGATGAGACTTCTAAAATGTAGAATTTAACACCAGAGAATTTCATCTTGTTCGTAAAGTGTGATGTCTAAGTTAAATTTAATTGCAGCAAAGTTTTTTTTCGAGGATGTTTAAGGATAAAATGGAGCAATATTTTATTCAAAGCTCTGTGTTAATTTTTTTTTATCTGACAAAGAACTGCATTTTAAAAGTATAATATTTCAAAAGTAAATTGTTTTGATGCTATTTTTGCAGCATTTAAGAAGTGTCTAAAATCTTGAGACTCGTGGCGCTATAAATTCTAATTAAGCCAAAAAATGCATTCAGTTTTATGAAGTTAATTTGCGTTTTTAATCATTCAAATACTTCAGGAATTTATTCCTCAGCAAAAACTTTTGAAATTTCAAGATTACTTAACAAACTGAATTAAATTTTGGCGATTTATACAAACTTTTTTAAGTCATTCATTTTAAAGAACTGTTACATATATAAATAACGATTAATATCTAACTCATAACAAGTGTATATATATATATATATATACAGGGTGTTTCATATTGAATGGGACAAAAATAATAGTACAAAATCTGTAATTGATTTGTTTAGCCGCAAGAACTTAATTCTGAAACTACAATTATAGAAGTTTTATCCGGCAACAGCAAAAAGTCTTATGGTTACTAAATCGCCGCTATAGACACTGTTAATCCAAATGGCACTATCCATGTAGGAAAAAGCGTACTGTGTTTTGGAATGCACCAAAACATCATCGTTTATCATCATTCAAAGACATTTTCGCATGATATTTGGTAAATAACCACCGCACCATCTCAACATTGAACTGTGGGTGAAGCAGTTTCAGACTACGGGCTACTTGTGTAAGAAAACCAGCCCAGGACGACTAGAAGCCAAATTCAAAGTGGTTGAAAAAAACGTGAAACGTTTTTACGAAATCCCACAAAATTAACGCATCGTGATTTAACCCCTTGTGATTTTTTCCTTTGGGGTTTTGTTAAATCCAAAGTGTTCGTGACTTAATTTCCCCAGGAATTACAGCAACTGAAGCAGCGGATAACTGAAATACTCGATTCATTAAGAAAGAATATTCTATCACGAGTGTGGCAGGAACTGGAATGCCACATAGATATTTCCAGTGTCACCGGAGGGCCACACATAGGATATCTAGAGAAACTTGGATAACTGTAGTTTAACTTTAAATTTAATTTATCAAAATAAAGTAATTACAGCGTTCACGGTTAGGCTTTTTTTTTGTCCCATTCAATATGAAACACCATGTACGTGTGTGTATGTATATATATATATATATATATATATATATATATATATATATGTGTGTGTGTGTGTGTGTGTGTGTGTGTTAGCATATAAATATATTAGTGATTAAAATCTCAAATACTTGTAGTCAAATACTTGTAGCTGAAGGGGGTCAAGACGCAATAACAAATCAAAGTTTCGTATAAAAGCACGTTTATTAAGACATTACGACGAGAGAAACGATGGAGGTGTTCATTCCTCACGTTCATCCTCCTTGAAGAGAGTAGGTACATCACTCCCTACTTTCACCAACGTCATATATCAAAAATCAGCGATTTTTAGTTATGCCTGTTTTCAGAATGCCATGAAAGAGTAGTATATCCCTACAAGATCGTCCAATATCACCGCTCAGTATTTAGACGCTAGGGAGCAGAATTAACATTTATTTTTAATACATTTTATTATACTTCCAAACTTTCAAATCACTCTCTTGAAAAATAATTTTTTTAAGATATGAGATTGTTGAAAGGGGTGAGCGACATGTCAAATCGAAATTATACGTCATTTCATACCCCAAAGTCTCGAAAATGAACCGTCCCAGAATTAGGATTAAGTCAGAAAAATTTGAACTAATGCATTGCCTGATATAGTTACAACTTCCATGTCTAAAACATCGAGGTGTCTATTTTCTCTTGGGTCATTTTAAGCTCAGTGTTCACCTTAGTGTAGATTTAAAAAATACGGAAAGTTTAAATTAGTAATTTTTCTGGTAAACTAAGTTAGGGAATTATTTTACTTAAATAAAGGAATGAAAAATACTTTTTGGCATATTATATAACACGAAAATGCATTTGAACCACTTTGAATTCTGAAATAACACTGGAATCCACCTTCACTACTTCTACATGTATGAACATCATAAAAAAATATTTGACTTTTGTTTCAAATGTTTATAACTCTCAATAATACCTCCTTTGTCAGACCCTATATAATACAAAATATACTTGAAAGAATGTTAATAGAAAGTATTTATATTTGGGAAAAAAACAGTATTATTCATGACTTGATATGAACTACTAAAGGAAAAGTCTTTTGGCTTTTAGCACCCTTGCATGTCTAGAAATAAATTTTAGGTAGCAACAAAATGTACTGTGGAAAATAAGTACTCAGAACACCCTAGAATCGATTAAATGCATAAACGTTAGTTTTTCTAGAGTGTGAGACGCACATTAGGTAATCCAATCAAACCCACCCTAAGACTTGCCACCACCTACTCAGAAAAAAGGCGTTCTATATTGGCTGCGACACATGTAAGCATATCTTATTCTTTGTGATGTTTGAACACGGAAGAAGCCCATTTATAGCGAAATATGAAAAGGGATGCGCTTTTGTTGACTTTTAATTAAGTGCATAAGCAAAAAAAGATACTTAGATCTGTTAATAATTCACATTACGTTAAGTTAAAAGGGGACGGAGAAAGTTAATTTTTCAGAATAACCTTTCATTTTTTATAATGAATTTAGAGATTATAAACATACATACATACACACACACATATATATATATATATATACATACATTTATACATATACATACATATATATATATATATACACAACTTTTCATTACACGTCATACTGCATTAAAATATATTGAATATTATATGAAAGGTATGTTCCCGCTTTTTTGTGTAAGATATATTGCACTTTATATTGCATTTTAGTGTTATAACAAGAATAATATTTGATCTAAAAATACGTTTTTCCGGATCTTTCATTGCTAATATGGAATTTTTAGTACGATTGCCAAAAAAATCTCACGAGCAATCCCTTAAAACGTAGTAGAGTGATATACTTTTTCGATTCACCGCGACATGTTAGTGTATATTTCTCGTAGATTTATATATATCTAATATATGGTTCTTTTAATTGGGAATAAGGAACTTTTTTGAAACTCCAATTCTTTTGTAGCAAATAAGGAAAATTTGGTGATTTCTCATATCATATTTAATGTTATTAGCTTTCCCCAAATGGGGTTATAGATTCATTTCCCCATAAAATCTGAAAAAAAATTGCTAAAGAAATATTATTTTGGCACTTTATATATATATACAATATAATAACTCCAGGAGAAAAAAATCTGCAAGTAAACCACTATAAACCACTGTAAGTAAACCACTATGAGACTACAAATTTGTAGGCAAGGGACCAAACTGTTATCTTTTTTTAATATGGTTAATTTTTTAAAAATTCTATCAGAACGGTCTGTGCTTATAAACCTACAATTACCGTATGTAAAAGCTCCGTTAGCATCATATAATATTAAACTAAAGAAAGCTAAACTGATTAGTAATTGTTAATATATATAATAAAATGTTAAGAATTACGGGTTGTAACCAAAACATCAAATTTTATGAGAGAATCATAACTTACGATAGTTTTCTTTAGTTTTTCAGCTATTTTTTTCCAATTAATTATTTCATTTATGCAATAATTAAGAATAAAAGCTGTTAACAGTGTTTTTAGAGTAGCCTTAAATACGTGTCTGCTACGTTAATATTTATTGTAAAGCAAATTTGATTCGATTAGCGTATATGTGTTAGAAGGAAAAAATGTCTTTTACCACAATCCTCCCCATATCAAGCAAAAATGGCATATTGGATGCGTAATTAAATTTATGTCGAAGTTCCTTCCTTTAATTACGTTTAGTCACTCAAATTTTATTAATGAAGAGAGGTTAATAAACTCCGTCTTGGCATGATTTATAATGCATTGTAGGCCATGTGTCACAGCCTATGATGTACAGAAGATCTCGTTTTATAAAGTAAATATATTTGAATGTTAAATGCTGGGGATGTCAGGGTACCTCGGGCAGAAAAGTGCCTGGAGTAAATTATTTAAATCACAGTATTCTTCTTAAACTTGTGAAAGATGTACTTTTTGTCTTTTCACATTATATCACAGAAAATGTACAGTTTACAAATTGCATAAATTAAAGCCTACGTTCGGAAATGAATAATGAGGGTGCTGTTAAAACAGATTAGAAAATTATTATATTGTCAATAACAAATTCTTTTTGAACCATGAAGTTTTAAACTGCCGTTTCTCAATATTTGCTTTTATTTTATTTTTTTTCTAATTTTCCTTCCTATTAAAAAATTATGTATCTATTTTTTGAGGGAATTCTTAAATTATGTAAAATTCCTTAAAACTCTATTTTCTTTCAATTTGTTTTGCTATTAAATCTTTTTTCAGGAAATCCCCAGCATATAAGTGAAAAATATCAAGTAGGGAAAAATATCAATCGCCAAAATTGAGGAAGAAAACTTAAAAACTTTATCAATAATTCTTTCTGTGATTTCTGGTCTTGAAGGTATTCTCCTGTAGTATTTAACGTAATGACTTACATGTAATCATTTATGACTCACTGTTGATTTACATTCAGAAATTCCCCCTTGAAAATTTATGTATAAAGGCATTGAAAGCTATATAAATTCTTTTTCTTTAACAATTATCTGATTTTATTTATCTAATTTTTATTTTATTTTGACGCCCAACTTTGGAACTATAATATATCATCCTTTTTCAAACTTCAATTTCGTATTTGCATATTTCTTAATAGAAATTGGAAACATTGGAAAATTTGTGCAATTCTCCCAAAATTAGGTATTATTCCGGATTGTTTGGTTGATAAACAACATTTTCGATAAAATTCTTACTAAATTCTCAGCATAAAATCAGTAAAAATGTTTTTTTTTATAATATGAGTTTTATCTTATCTTTTCTAGGTTATATCCTGCAGCTTGAAGAGAGGAGATTAGCTTGAGGAGATGAATTTGCTTATTTTTAGTGCTGGCTTTCTTTACATCTTATGAAACACTGCCACGTTATGTAAGTTTGATTAAGCCAGGGGTTCTCAACCTTTTTCAACCCACGTACCTCCTTTTGTGTATCATTAACTATGCGTACCCCCAACAAAATCGCTTTAGTTTTATTAAGGGGGTACGGGACACATATAAAAAAATAATTTATTGAGTTAAAATTTTGATTTTTTTTGTAATGGTTAACCATATAATTTGTAAAATAAATCACTTCATAAAACTTCTAAAATTTAAAAAAATATAAAAACATTTTGAAATTTTTAAAAAATGTTGGGTAATTTAAAATTGTTATAACTCGCAATATTATTTGTCGAATTTCGATTTTTTTCCTTTAATTAAACAGAAATATATAAGTTTTAATTTTGATTCAGCATTTTTTTAAATATTAATTTTTAAAAAAAATTAAAAACATTTATATTAAAAATTACGAAGAAAAGTATATAACATATTTTTAAAAAATCATATTTTCAAAAGTAAATATTTTTTTCAAGTTTTCTGAATCAAAATATAAAGTAAAATAGTTGAAAAAGACATGTTCCAAGTTTCAACCATTTATCTTTAACGGTTCTTGTCTTATAACAATTTAAAGACGAGAAATGGGGAAAAATCCTTCAAGAAGAAAAACGCACTTACAGGTTTAATCAACGCTTGTATACTATTAGAATGTTGCAAAGAAAATAATAATTAACCCCATGTTCTAATTAAGATAGAAACATGATTTAAACGTCATTTTAAGCGTAAAAGAACTCAGAAATTTTTAATGCAATAATTTTTTTTTTAGAAAATTCGAACAATTTTGTGTCCTGGACCCCCTTTTATTAAAATGTGTTATATTAGTTAAAGTTTACCTGTCTACGTTCAAAAAAACCAATTATCAGTCATCGTAAATTAATAAATATAAACATTTATCGTTAAATATATAAACACTTTTCAAAGTATACGACCTTTAACTATTACTACTGCAATATATCCAAGTAAGATTGGAAACTGGATTGTTACTGAGACAGCAGTTAATAATGACTAAACAGACACAGACAGAATGATGAAAGAGCGAAATGAATGCCCGATGGCCGAAATCACGGTGAAGGAGACTCTACGTCGAGGCAGTCACAGATAGCCAGCGCTGCTCTCCCTGTCTGTGACTCTGTGTTGCATACTTGCACACTACTCTTCCAATTTACTCCAGCTACAAATACAATAGTAACGAGCGACGTGTTTGCTTGCTGCTTTACTGATAATTTTCAGTTTTAAATCATTACTCAAACTTTTGTCACAATTAAATTCTAGCATCTATCAATATAATTTTGTATACATCTTGGTAGTCAACCACGCACCCCTTACAAATTTTCGCGTACCACCGGTTGAGAACCTTTGGATTAAGCAATGCTTTTCTTAAGAGCTTCAAAACACATGTTATTTTCTAAATTTTATAGAGAACCAATGCAGCTAAAGTAGGCTCCACCTTAACGTTTCAGCATCAGCTCTGTAACATAGGTATGTAACATATTTGCCCTAAGAAAGCTATTTTTCTCTCGAAATTTGAATTTTCATTTTGTTTTAAGACAATTAGAAAATAAAAAATGGTGTATTTTTATCTGTCATTCTAGACATGCTAATATAAACCGAAAATTTTGACAAGCAGTAAGCATGAATCAGATTTAAAAACATTTTCTTAGAACTTTATTAAATTGGTTACCCTATATAATAAAAAGAAAATTCAAGAGGTTATTAATAAAAACCCCACCGAAAATCGGTTATAAAACCCATCATTTTATTCTGTTTAGAGTGTTTCTATTAATACCTTCATTCAGTAATGGAATAAAAGTTTTCGTGCTCGCAAAAATGCTCATCTGAATATTCCATTAAACCTTCATTTCGCGCGTACTTCTTTTGTTTATTATCTGCCGACCTTTTTGTTTACGATCCTAACAGAATAATATATTAATGAAAAACAAAATACTGTCAACAACTCGTTAAACTCTCATAATGTTTACAATGTCTGATTTGTTTCTGGCTCTTTTTTTAAACTGTCGTTTCTATAATAGGAATAAGGCAAACAAAAAATTTCTGCCGTCTGGAAATGAAGAAAATTTATCAGCGTCACGTTATCTGGTAATCGCACACGCTATGATTCGAAGCGTGAATATGTTGTTGTTTGAAGGAAAATATATTCTATAACCCCTATTCACAGAACAGTGGGATATTTTTTTAAAATGAGTTTTCTACCTATTAATATGCCAATGCATTTTCTGTAGATATTAAAGTTATTTGAAGAAGGAAGGCGTTACGTTTTCCGGAAAATAATGTTTTCAAATTATTTTTTCCGAAAATACATATTATTGTTTTGCTTTGTATCACATTTAATATAAAAGCAAACTCTGAAATAGCAGCTCGCATTTTCTTGCAATTTGTTTTTGAAAATCGTGTTTTGAAAGAGCTTACTGATAGGTATAAATTTCTACGAATTTGGAATAAAATTGTTACACGCTTCCCAATAATTCGCACTGATGTGTTTAAGTTTGGTACAGCTTTCAAACGACTTGATCAAGGATCATCAAGTGGAAAGGAACCGGCTACACGAATACGGCCAAAATATTGTATTATTCTTCAAGATACCTTGATACGACTTTCATTTTTATTTATAAAATAGTATTTCTTGGGGATACATAAACATCATTACATGAAAAATACTGTACCTTGTCATTTTCAGGACCTTGGCTAGATCTAGAATGGCAAATGAGCATATACAATTCGTATCAGGGGATACAGAAAGTTTTTTTATGCTTGCTGACCTACATATATTATGCCTTGTTATTAAACAGTAACTGAATACCCGTACTTCGATACGGAGTACATTCAAATTAAATACAACGGTCAACGTATGCAGTTAATACCAAAATAATAAATGTATATATACCTATTTATAATAAATACAACGATCAATGTATACAATTGGTGTAAAAAAAAATATAAAAAAATCGTAACGGAAATTTTTATACAAAAAAATAATGTAGAAATAAATAGTCAAATTAAATCTAATAGAACATACTAAAGAATATAGTACAGTTAATATAGTCCAGTTTAAGAAACATATCTTTTTACAGTATTTTAATATTTTTTTTTTGGATAATGTCCAATTGTCTGCCGCATTAGAAAGGAAAATTATTTTGTCGATTTCGTTGTTATGCACGTGACGCAAAATTAGTTTGCAGTATCAAAATAAGAAAAGACACCACATGATCAGCATTTAATAAATTAAATTCTAAAAATTAATCTTTGAAAATTCACCAAAAATCAGAAAATGGAGGTAAAGATTCGAAAATATTTCATTTTAAAGGAACTTTTATGATCTTTCTCGTAATATAAATTTTATAACCCTCAGATTATTATTTCAAATGCAAACTTTAAAAAATTTACAAAAATAGCTCAAAAATTTAATTTAAAAAATCTAAGAAGAATTTTTCAAAAATCTTTATTAGTGCACCCCTACACTATAAGAAGAATCGCCAAGCAAAATTTCAGCCCTTTAGGTCCAGTGGTTTGGTCTGTGCGTTATATGTCAGTCAGTCAGTAAGTCACTTACGGAACTGTTTTATATATATAGATTAATGGAATGAAATTAGATAAGGACATTTCTGGATTAAGAGTTGGAAAGAAGACGTCCACTCTGCATTGCTCACTAGCGCCGCTCAAAAAGTTAAAGGTCAGTCTAAAATGTTGCTTAACATTGGTCCTTAGCAGCATTAAAGGTAAGGCAACTTTGACCATTGTATTGGGTAGAAGATAACAGATGGATATGGATTAACATTAAGCATAGAAGTAGAAGTAAATTATGATGGACCTGAATCAAGACAGACGTGTTAGAACTGTGTCAGGCCTCAATAAGACGTTATTTTTCCATACATAATAAAGGGGAACTTTACATAGGTGCATTAGACAACTAGTAACTAAGAGAGAAATATATCATGAGATCTACTCATTATGAGAATCTACTAACTCTAGTTTACGATGGATATATAGTGCGAAATGAATGAAAAAATAAAGGGAAAATTAAGAGTAAATTAGCAGATGATAATATTTTACTCATCCCAGACGATGATTCATCAGCCTCCTTATTGTATGTCCCAAAATATCGCTCGAATCTATGTAATCAATGGTTGCTTTAATCACCTTAATATCTCTGTAACTCATTTCATAATGACAGCCTGCTTTCAGGGCATTGTTTTTATGTTTTATAACTGTTTCATGAAATAAAGATAAAAATAGTTTTTGAGGTAGTCGTCAATTTTTAGGTTACCACTTTATAGCTTAGCTTTCATGCATATCTCCCCAAGATTGTTTCGTGCTACAGAAAATCATACATAAGCAAGAATTTGTACGAAATATTTCATCTTTATCCCTCTAAAACAGCAATATCTCACAGAGCCATGAAACTTTCATGATTTCTTTAAGTACCGTTAGTGGCTTTAATAAGTAATATATTGACTACTCTATCATTATAATATGAATTTATTTCGTTGTATTTAGGGAATAAAACTGTGATTACACATTATGTCTGTCTTTTTTTCAGGTCTCAACTGGTGGAATTTAATGCTTTGTGTTGATTTTTTTTAGTTCTATGGTAACTTTATGTTACACGTGATCTATACAGATTAACTATTCAATGAACAAGTGGCCGGAGGATAACTGTACTGGTATATATTGTAGTTTCATGAAAATTATTTTGTTTTCATATGTATTCATACAGATAATATATATTAAATGAATCTAAGGTTTATTAAATGTAGTTCTACAGCTAATTACAATAATTTACTACTGCCAACGTCGTAACAGCACTTATAAGACAAAGACTTACAAAATGTTACAACATTCAAAGTTTTGAAAAATTAAGAAAAAAGCATATTTTAAATTAATTTCTCAAAATATAATGATTAAAGGCCGTTAAATGGTACTCATAATTATAAAAATTATAGGGTTTAATGTCATGCATATCAACAGTATGCACTGCTTAGGGGAATACTATTTGTCTTATTTGTTAATATCACTTTTGCATTTCAATTTAATAGCAAAAGCTAAATATGCATGATAAATTAGAGGTTTGTAAATGTAATATTTATAGAATTAATAATGATCTTATGCACCATACAAAACATTACTTGGAATATTACTTGGAATATTATTTGGAAGGAATGCAAAAGAAATACCAGAACAACAGAAGAAAAATTATGATATAGGTTTAAATGTCTATAAAATGACTCTAAGTGCTACAATAATATTTAATACAATCCGTTTTAAGTGGTTTATTGGCGTTTGTATATATCTAGAAAGTTTTTCGTCCCATTAGAACTTTAACACTTAAGTTAAAATAAATTTTTGGTACTTTAGAGACAGAAAAAGCAGTCAATATCGTTGAATTCAAGTGATCGATGACAGGTAAATTAACAAAAGTGCCGTTGGATATAGAAAAAAAATTGAATTTAACGAAGTTAGGTAAAATGTCACCATTCGTTTGAGACACTTACCACGATTCTGAAATCCGAAGTCTAGTGTAATTGATACAAAATTTCAAAAATATAATTCTAGTTTAACAATATTTTTCTTTCCTGTAATGCGAACGAGAACACATTTCCACAGAATTGAATCCGAAACATTTGTCAAGAGTTATCTTATTATTTCACATCACACATCACTTAAATAGAAATTCTATTTGATGGATGGAAATGTTTGTCAGCAGTTTCAGTTTTATTTTTGCTGGGTTTCTTTTTTCCCTCAGCAATCTTCAATCTTTTTATCTCATAAAGAAAATGAAAATCCTTCGAAACTGTGATTTATTGTTCAGTGTATACTAGTCGGCAACTCAGCATACCGCAAATCATTGTTTTAATAACAAAATTTAGAAATAAGAAAAAAGCCAACGGCAGTTATATTAAAATTTTGACGGTGATGTATCATTTTGTACGTCATCCGAAAGAATCATTTTTGCAAGGTATAAGAGAAATTGTTTTTCAGCCGTGACACAGTATTTTATTGCAATCAGAACTGTTTTCCGCATGATATATATATTTTGTAAGCTTGTCATTTGTTTATTGGAAGGTATCAGGGCGTTTAAATAAATATATTTTTTCTTTGTTCTAACTGCTTATGAATGGAGTGCAAAATTTATATTTACCAAATATTTTAATTTGTTATCAATTACATTGAATGATAATTTTACCATATAATTCCGATGGTAAAAATTATATGATAAAATAAATCTCATAATCTATAAGATTTTAGAGCATCAGTGACAGAGTCACAGCTCCTTTCTTGTTCAGTTCTTTCAACAGTGACTCTTTTTTACGATGTTTGGGAGCGAAAGACTGACTTTTTCTGCTTACATAAATTAAATGTTGTTTAATTTATTAAATTAAATTTTAGTTACTTTAAATCTGTTGTGCTAATCTTAAGTAACTGATATTTAAAAATTGTGATAATTTTGTTCTCAGTTTTTATGCATTTTATAATTTACATCTGTACGTATCTGACTGAAGGATTTGTGTTTTTTGACATGCAATACAAAAATGGATGATTTTTAATATTGACTTCGGAGTATCGAAGAAAAAAAAAATTACTATCTTAATGCTAGGAAATATAGGTTAGGAATTAGCTATTTTAAAAGTGTACTATTGGGAGTTTACCTGACGTTTTATGCGAATAAGAATAACATTTGAATGTCATAATTAAACATTTATAGCATATTATATCAATAACATATAATAATTTATAATTAACTAATATCTTTTGTGCACTTCTTCCATTTTTAAAACAAATTCAATCTTCTGTTACAATATCGGTAATTGTTTGATTCTACTTCTTTTCTTTCTATACACTTTTATACTTCTTGGTGCGAGACCTTGAAAATGCGGTTTAGTTTTTTCCTTGAGAAGCACTAAGTTTTATTTATTTACGCTTGCGTTTTCCGAAGTTAGTTGAAACTCATAAGACTGACGTTTTATGCGAATAAGAACAACATTTGTGGATATGTAATAATCAGACTTTAATAGCATATTATATCGATAACATGTCATAATAATTTATAATTAACAAATATCTTTTGTGCACTTCTTCCCTTTGTTATAACAAATTCAATCATGTGTTACAATATCGATAATTGTTTGATTCTACTTCTTTTCTTTGTATACACTTTCATTCTTCTTGGTGAGAGACCATGAAAATGCAGTTTAGTTTATCCTTGAGAAGCACCAACTTTTCTTTATTTACGCTTGCGTTTTCCGAAGTTAGTTGAAATTCATAAGGCGCTAGTATAGACTGAATTAATTTTAAAACTTTAAAACCCCAGCATATAAGAAATTGAAGTTATAAGAAATTGAATTCAATAAATGTAAATATTTATCAAGAGTCAAAAGCTCTAGATAATATTGTCTCGTAGTACAAATCAGACTCTCGGTAAATAATTCTTTCACACCAACTATGAATTGAAGAACGTTTAGAAGAGAATCCGCTCATGAGTGAGAGTGCAAAACAAATATACTAATAACTACTAATAATTCATATAAACAGACTAAAGGAAAGGATAAATTAATGGAGAAGCTAGCTAGTTTAGAGGCTAACTTATTGTGTAAGGAATGCATAATTAAGACCTCTAGAAATACCATATGATTTAAATTTACAAACTCTAAAATTATAATACATAACACTTTTATCCCAGATTCAAGTTTTATTGTAAAAATTGATATAATTTGCTACTGCTTCACACTTTGCCAGCGATCAATAGCTCTTACATTTTCCGCATAACCCAGGACAAACGTCTGCCCTTACATTAATTTCTTATTTTCTAACTAATTCAACATTTCGTTTATTCACTTTGTTTACATTTATCCAGTATTTCTCTATTTTGTATTTTAACTCTCCTTCACAAAATAACTTTCTGTTTGTCATTGAATTGCTATCTAGTTGTTCCCGAGAGAATTTAATTGTTTATCCCATCCTCTCTCTGAACAACCCTCTTCAATTTTATCCAAAATTTTAATTTCTACCATTTAGTTGTATACTCCTCCCGTGTGACAGAGGCTCCTGGACTGTGCTTTCAAGACTTGCAAGTGATCACATCGACAGCATTATCATTCATTGAGGGCAGGAAGGACTTCGCTACCTGCACCAAGTGCCACGATCACCAGGCTTCAGCAGAGCATATAATGCATGGGCATCTCTAGACAGGAAATCTATCACGATTTTCTTATTGTGCTCGACTTCCTGAGAGTCAACGGATTTATGGATCTCGTCTGACTTCGTCAGACACTGGAGGATGGGCAACAACAACAACAACAGTTGGGTACTAATATATTTGTTTCACACACCCGCATGTCTGCGAAAGGCGGGGGGAGGGGGTATCCCCTCGTAAATTTTCTTGTAAACTTGGTGTCTCAGAGAATTCTTTATTTTTCTCTTAATTGGGATTTTCACAGTTAGACTACTTCATCTTGTACTCAGAATCATCGGCGAAGAGTTACTCCACCTGCCCCAAAACTAGACACCAGTTTATACAAAGATTTAAGATGCGGTCATCTTCCAGTCCTTACAAGTGATACTTTCTACGAAAAGTATACTTATAATCACTGTAAGATAAAGTTGACATTTAAATTTTCCTTGCTGAGAATTGAAATACCTAGAAGATGAATATCATGGGAAATGTCATGATCTATCCAAACTAGTCCCTTTTAAACTAACCAGCTTCTGCATAAATATCTCCTTCCCTTTAGTCTGTTTAGGTGAATTCTTAGTATTTATTAGTACATTTTTTTCGCATTCCCACTAATGAGAATATTCCCTTCTATACGTTCTTCAATTTATAGCTTGCGCTAAAGAAATAACTATTTATCGAATGTCTGATTTGTACTACAAGACAATAGAATCTAGTGCTTATGCCTCTTGATAAAGGTTTACATCCATTGGCGTCAATTCCTATGATTTTAAAGTTTTAAAAGGAATTCTGCGCATACAACGGCCTTATGAGTTTCAACTGACTAAGAAAAAACTCAAGCATGAATAAAGAAAAATTTGTGCTTCAAAAGGAAAAAATAAACTACATTTCCATGGTCTCGCACCAAGAAGAATTAAAGTGTACAGGAAGAAAAGTAGAATAAAACTATTATTGATATTGTAAAGCATGAAAGAATTTGCTAGAGTGGATGGAAGAAGTGAAAAAAATGTATTTGTAATTATAAATTATGATATGTTATTGATATAATATACTATTTATGTATGTTTATCACCATATATCAACGCCGTATATTTATTTATTTTTTTTAATTCTGCCACTATTGGCTTCTTTATATTATCTTCTACAGTAGTTATTGAAGTTCACCGAAATGTAATAAACTGTAAGATGGAAAACCCTCCCGTGCGAAATACTCCAGGAACTATTAATGACCTCCTAAATATATATGACAACATTTATAAATTTATATATTTTTTTATGAGCTGATAGTTTCACCTTATTATGTTTGGGATCACCTTGGAATTAAATGTACTGCCATGGTATTCCTGTGAATAACAATTTGAAATTTAGCTGCAGTTTTTCAACTGTTCTTTAGACAAGCTCATTGTGTTATTTAATACAGTTACTTTACCACATAAAACATCTACAAAGAATGGTGACATGGAACTCGACTTTGTAATTATTTTCCTAAATATGCTGTTTTATCTCTAAAAAATTATATTTTCTGATTTTATAATCTCGATACATCATTAATTCGGTTCCATGCACATTTATAAGTGTATCCATTTTATTTTGTAAATCCTAAAATGTATATGTGCTTAAATTCATACCTGTGGTTTTTCGTACCGGTTTTTCCGGGAAGAAAAGAATGTTCCTCCCGGAGTCAATTTAGCGTAACCTGTAAGAGGACGAATAGTACCCAAGATCATGTGCACAGAAGGGAAAATTACTTCCCACCCTCTCGGATTTTTAGGGGGAACTTAGCTTTCCCATAGCAACGGCCTAGCATCATCTTTTAACCAATGATAGCTGAGAGGTTTTAATTGTTCGAGAACATTTTCTGACCTCTGCTTTTCCGGTACTGGAAAGTTTTTAACGGTTTTTCGCAGGGGAAGTATGGAAGAATAAAACAGCGACTGAAAAAGACATCTAGGTTGTGAACTCTTCAGCGACTCACCATTTTTTTGTATACTTATTTCTCTAGTCTACTTTAGGACCGATTTTAGTTAGACAACGGGATATTATCTTCAGTCTCCAATGAGGGTGGTGATGAGTAATAATTAATTTGTGTTGTATTTACTAGGCTAGAACACAGAATAATTTAATATGTGTAACTAGAATTTTTATGTGTTCGATTAATTGCTTAATGTATGTTGATAATTATTATGTTTTCTGTGCAAATTTGTAATTAATGATAAAAATAATTTTAAGTAAAATAAATAGAAATTAAATGTTAACATTACCTATTAAATTTGAGTTTGTTTCTTTTAGTTATTCTCAGACATGTGTCAGAAAGTGTTTTTCTCAAATTAATAATTTTATAAAAATAAGTTCCACTATACGGTTTTCTATTTATTACATGTTCTAACTTCACTTAACCCATTAGTGCCTAGCGTCCTTTTAAAAGGACGCTTACATAATAAGCTCTAAATCACTGAATTTTTTATTTTTTTTTCGATCCAAATAGCAGAATATCATGACAAAGTGTTGTATTTGTTATTATTCAACAGTTGGCAGCACTACATTAATGTTCTATTTCTGCTTTGAAGGTCTAAAGTCAGAATTAGTCGTTTTTTAGCTTTTCAAAAGGGCGTCACGCAAAAAGTAAGTTTATTTTATTGTTTTTCAATGTTACGAAAAACTTTTATGCTGTTATCACAGTCAATACTCTTTTCTTAAATACGTATCTTTTAAAATTGTTAAAATTATTTTTTAACACTGTTATATTTTCTTTTGCGTAGTGTTCTATATATAGGACGCAAGGCACGGATGGGTACATGTTTTTGTGACCTGTTCCGCTATACGAATGCGTCTTTTTTTTCTCAATTTATGATGTTTTATTACCATAGAGAAAAGGAAATGCTATTTATTTTCAGAAAAATGATGTTATAAATTATTTTTATAAATAAAGATTATTGAGTATTCCTTATTTATGAAAATAATTTAAAAATAAATGTTCTGTTGATTAAGGAATGATTAAAAAAAATTCTTATTTAAGAGAAATATTAGCCTCTTGATAATGTAATTAACGTATTAACACTTAACTCTTAAAAACAAAAATTTTAATCAAAGGATGTGTTCTGTATTTAGTGATTTTAAAAAATAAAGAAAAATTATGAAGTACATAAGTAACTGTCTGGATTTTTTAAAAATATGTGTATTTTAAATGTCTATAATTTAATAAATTTTAAGAATTTTGTCTTTTAATCCAAATTATATTTGATCTAAATATACTGAAATGAGCAATTGATAAGTTTTAAAGCTCTTATTTATATTTTTGTTTTTATTTTAAGTTTGACTGTGGAGAGGCATTAGCTTTAATGGCAGAGTTATCTGATAATGATACATTCCATGAAGCGGATATTTATTTGGACCCACCATCTAATGAAGTTACCGATGACTGGCACTATACGGGTTAATAGAACTAAAAAATGTCCACTTGGAGATGTTAAATCTGTTAAAAAGAAGAGATGGGGAAGTTTTGATTTTCAGAACAGCAAAAATTTTAAAATGGTTCGGTGGAATGACAATAGTATCGTTACTTTGACGTCTAACCATTATGGTATTGAACCTGTAGCTCAGGCCAAACGCTAGTCGAATATTGATAAAAGATTTGTAGTGATTGACCAACCGTATATTGTGTCTCAATATAATAAATTTATGGGAGGCACAGATCAAATGGATCAAAATCTGGCACAATACCGGTGTTCCATACGGTTTAAAAAATGGTGGTGGCCACTGTTTTTGTCTAGCTTCGAAGCATCAATCCAAAATGCGTGGCTACTGTACAGATTATGCCCTTCTAATGACAGTAACAGAATGGATCTCCTCCACTTTAGAAGAGAAATCTGTCAGATATATTTTTCTAAGAACAGTAAGAGACCAAATAACAGTCTGGCTGCAGGGAAACAAAAAAAAAACCTTTCAAAAAGAGTGTCTGGTGATGTCCGGTATGGCGGAAAAGATCATTTAATCGTTGTGAATCCAAAATAGATAAGATAAATAATATAATACCTACTGTGGCAAAAAATCTACAAGAAAGTGCAATAAATGTTTAGTTGGATTGCATGATAAATGCTTTGAAATCTTCCGCACAAAATAGCTTGTATATAAATTGTGTAAAAAAAAAACATTACGAATAGCTTTTTTCATTATTTTGTATTTTAATAAGCCCTTTTTATATGCAAATTTAAATACAGTTGGTTCTCTGTTTAACGACTTTCAAGGGACCGTGAAAAATCGTCCTTAAGTAGAGATCGTCCTTAAACAGAATTTGTGAAAAAATAACATTTCCCTTCACAATTTACAGGCTTAGAACTGTCAATATATTTCTTAATATATTGGCGTGTTTAAAAATGTTATTTTTATTATCATCATTATTTTATTCACAAAAAGTTATTTTAAATTACATTGAAAAAAAAGAGTACAAACAAAACAATAAATTACGTTTTAGAAAATTCAAAAAGTGTTGATTGCTTCATTCGCCTTGTTTTCGTTATTCTCTTTTCCAGATTTTCTAAAATGTTAAATGAGTCACCTTCCATTTTCGATGTAATATAGCGTAGGAGAACATCTAGAGCAGAAATTGCATCTGTGTAAGACGGTGGCAGTGTCTCGTTTTCCGTGTCTTCAACTTCACCTTCTTCGTCTGACACTGTGTTTTCGTTTACAATATCTTCATAAATTTGTTCTACATTTCTGAAATCTGTTGTTAAAACATATTTATCACAATTGTAGAAATCTTGAATTGAAACATCCTCATCTTCAACAAGACTTCTCCATTCTTCAGGGGTAATGTCATCTTCGTTGATTTCTACATCCGTACTTTGCAGTTCCACTACAAGTTCTTTGTGAATTCCAGCAACGCGAAAGCAGATTTTTATTGTGGATGAAGAAAATTCTTTCCATGCTGATGTTATCATGTGCATTGCTTCCAAGATTGTAAATTTTCTAATTTTTATACTGTCAGCCGAATTGTTTATTAATTTCCTAATTAAAGACTTTTTGTAGTATGCTTTCACACTGCGAATGATACCCAGGTCTAATGGCTGTAAATTGCTAGTGCAATTAGCTGGTAAGAAATGGATAGTCAAATTTGTAAGTCCAGGGATATTTGTAGTATGTGCAGTGCATCGATTGATTAAAAGTAAAACTTTTCTCTTTTCTCGATGCATTTTTGCATCAAATTTTCTAATCCAGTCAATAAAAATTTGTGATGTCATCCACTCTTTATTGTTATTGCGGTACTCACAAGTTTTCCTGGTGATATTCTTAAAACAACTTGGTTGCTTTGACTTGCCTATAACTAGTGATGGAAATTTCTCAGATCCATCGGAATTAATGCACAGTAAAACAGTCAATCGTTCCTTACTGTGTTTTCCACCAAAACACTTTTCGCCCATATACGTTAAGGTTTTATTAGGCACCATATTGTAGAATAGGCCCGTCTCATCTGCATTGAACATGTTCTTCTCATCATATCCATCTAATATCCCTTTCAGCACTATTTTCCATTCATCCACTATTTTTTCATCTACGGAGCCACTTTCGCCAGATATGCTTTTAAATACAAGCCCGTATCTTTCTTTGAACTTTGTTAGCCAACGAGCCGAAGCCTGAAAATTTTGCATTCCAAACTTTTCTGCCAGAATAATAGCATTTTCTTTAAATATCATTCCGGAAATTGGAATGTTAGATGCTCTTGCTTGATGAAACCATTGCAGGACTGCCTTCTCAAACTCTTCTGATCGGCCACACTGAATTTTCTGCCGTTTGGATTTGGATCCCAAATCAAATTTTTGTGCTGCTTCAAGAATTTTCTCTTTGCTTGCTAAAATGCCTTTGAGAGTAGACTCGGGTAGCTGAAATTGTCTTGCGAATTGGACTTTTGTTATTCCAACACTTTCTTCCCAGTTTTCAATAATTTTCACTTTTTCGTGTAGCGTAAGATGCTTTCGCTTTGATGCCATTTTGCTCTGCTCACCTCGTATTCGTACTGGAATGAGCTCCTACACATAACCATGAATTCTCTAAACATGAACACGTGCTTCCCAGAAGGAGTGAGAGAGGGGTGCTTTTGGACAGTCCGTAAATCACATAACATGGTAGGTACAATAGAGTGATTCTACACCCGCACTAAGAAATTCGATCCACCAGGGAAGAATATTCGATCTTCCGAGAAACAGTAATCCCCCCCCTCCCACGGTTTTTCCCACTGCAACAAGTCTATGATTGCAACAAACATAAAGGAAATTCCGGGTCTGTTATTGAAACCAAACTCCCCCACAGAAAGTAACCCTCCTGTAGATAAAATGTTGAACAAAAAGTTTATCATGTAAGAAAAAATCGTCGTTAAATAGAAACAAAATCGTCTTAAAATAGAATTTTTTTACGTCGGAGGGACCGGGACCGGGAAATATCGTCTTTAAATAGAGATCGTCGTTAAGTAGAGCGTCGTTAAACAGAGAACCAACTGTATAAAAGTGTGCAAAATTTATCATAAGTCATAATTTATTAAATTTGTGCCTTCTAAGCCATTATTTTTGACATTTTCAGCTTTTTAAATTGTTTTGATTTCTTTTAAATGACTAAAATACAATTTAAATTCCTCGTGTTTATTTTATTATGCATTTTTCGCAGAGTTCCATTGGTTTCATGCGTTTATTTATCGAAAAACAACATTAAAAAGAATAGGTTTAGAAAATCTAAGGGTTGAAGTGTTTGTGTAAAACCTGTACCCTCCCGTGCCTAGCGTCCTTTTTATAGGACGGTAACATTATTTTGAATAAAAATTAAAATTTTGACGCAGGAATTTTTTTATTATTTTTAAAGTTCATTTTGCACCAGTACGAACATAATTAGGTAAAGAAAATTAAAGAATTCAATGTTGGACATTAATGGGTTAAGAAGTATCTAATCCGTCGGTATGCTATTAAATGATGCTACTTTGCATATTAAAACCAACCAAGAATGCTTAAATGTATGAAAAAAAATGCTGCAATACGGACTAATACTACATTATAAGTGAAAGAGACGTCCTCCAACTCACAAGCTATCTAGCGGGAGTGGCTGAAATAAGATCTTTATTATTTAGACATAAAATGCTAGATGAAGATTCAACGCAGCAGTCGCTGAGTGTCAAGTGAAAGAAATCAGGATGGTAGAGGAAGATGAGGCCCACATTTTATGGTAGTTTTATTGTGCCTTTATAAGACAGATTCCCAACTTGTCAGATGAAGCCCCTAAAGGGGTCAAAAAGTGTTTCCATTAAGGGGAGATTGGTGTGTACTTTTTCCCATTTAGGGAACTAGGACACAATTCTTATAACATAAAATATAAGCACGAGGTTTTCCTATGAAAGAGGCTCTACAAAGATTATGAATCACTGTTCTGTGATGACGGTCGCTCTGCTTGAACCATTCCCAAACAAATTTCCTTATATACAAACACTACAGGAAGGGTTCCTAGGGGTAGAATAAAAATAAGAACGTATGAATACAGATAAAGGTGAATATATTTCTTTGATATAGCAATAGGAATGAAAAAAGCAGGTCGTTGAAAAAGACTTTGTAGTCACAACAAATGCATAATTCTCTAAGAAAATCAAATTAAAGTATTGCATTGTAGAGCTAGAAAATCCCTGTTAGTGGCCGAAATCTCAGATGTGCTTGTCTATCAATCCCTGAATTACATGACGTAACATGATCTGGATGTACAAAGTAAAGAAAATCAAAACTGTCAAACTTTTCCCTTCTTTTCAAACATACCTTTTCTGCACGACCTTCTTAGTTGACCTTCCGACGTATGTAAAGAATTTAAAAGTTTGCATTTTGATGACTTCTATGTTTATATTAGAGATTTTACAGGTCTTCCCTTTTCAATTCCTCCACACAGATTGCAATCTGTGAACTAATTCTATAAGTCTCATAGAATCTGCTATTTACCAATTTTTAATTTAAGATTTGGAGTCCAGAAATACTTTTTTTATAAAGGAATTTTCGAGACAACAAGAATTGTTTTTTTTTATGCGTTCAAATAAACTTATTTTTTTTTAAATATGATAAGTAACATAATAAATTATACATTCATAAAACATTATATGCATTTCAACGAGTACTATAAAATTCAGAGTAACTTATCTATGTTAATTCTTATCTGTAGCTAAGCGATAAGGTTATATTAAACCTTTTTTTGTCATTGTTCGTTTTTCATTCCTTTTTATATTTGTGATTTAAATCCCAGTGTTATGCGTTATGCTTTAACGCATGTCAATACCATTCCAATGAATAAATATTTGTGAAGGAAGCTTTCAAAAGAATCACCTCCTCGATATGCAACATTTACGAATTCGCTCCAGGGAAAGGTTTGGCAAACCTGAGTATATAAATATGCAGATATATTTTTGGAGTGAAAGCTCTTGAGGACGATTCTTTTATATAGATCTGCATAAACATTCGCTGAAACTGTTACTGCAGAATATTAATCAATGCATAGCCAAAAGAAGATAATACAAAGAATATCAATATATATATGGGAAATAGATTTTATTGAAAAGAAATATATTTTATATTTTTTTTTGTATAAAATAAAAACGTAAATTCCTATAAATCTTATCCCTCTAGGAGATATAAATATTCTCCTTAGTATTGCATCAGGATTTGATTTAAAGTCCAAACCAAGAAATTATTGCTTAAAACAGAGTTTCGGCTTCTTGCTAAGTTAAAGACTTCACATACATACTTTTGGGTTAAAAAATGTGAATACATTTACACCAAGATTTGAGTTATTAACCATTTAAATGTCAAGTTATTTTGATGATTTTGGTACGGAAACTGTCAATTTTTTATTGCAAAATTAAAATGTTTAGTACAAAATAACTTACATAAACTGCCATCTACTGAATAACGCAAAAATTCACATCTCAACATATGCTATAGAATACTGGTGCTGCCATCTATTGAAGAAAGCCCAAATCAACTTGTCCCGAGATAGATTCGGGGTTGATAATAAGATGCAGGAAAAAAAAAATCACCCCGAGACTATCTCGGGCACGACATTTTGGAACGCAAGTACCGCACCAGAGTCTATGTTGGGCACGAGAGTTATAAGGTTAGAAAAACCTCTCTAAGTTTAATCTCCAATTCTCTGTTAATACAAAAATAGGATATCAATAAATTTTTGGGTTCGCTTTTACTTTCAATGAACATCATGAAGTGTCTATGGAATTTAATTTGTATGTACCATTTTGCATAACTCACAATCGAGTGTTTCAAAATTATTTATTAAGTGTTGCATTTCACAATATGGTTTTTCTGCAGTGAATATCAGTTCCATTAGAAGTAAATCTGTGTTTTTCCTCTAAGGAAATAGACAGATTCGATATCTGGAATTTTAAAAATCACAGGATTAAACGGTTATCATCATCTAATGATTTTTTTTTTTTTTTATGATAAGAACCGTAATGCGATATGCATAGCGTGAACTGGTATTTTTAAGGATGTAGTTTAATGTATCGAACTACCTCTTTAATTACAATTAATGTAATCGCAGATAGTAAATTGATTCGACGGTGATCCTAAGAAGAAATGAAATATTTTGCCTGCTTGAAAGAATGTCGTCACAAACACGTTAAATCTTTAAAAATTCTTTCAATTGAAATAAAATATGTGATCATTAAAATTTATAGTTATATGAAATATATGCACAATCTTGTATGATCTTTAAAGTTTCAAAGCTACATAAAACTTTAAGAAAATTATACATGTATACACACAGTCACAAACACACATTTAATTTTGTCAACAAAATATATCCTGGAACATTACTTTTCAATGGGAATCCACGACTCTTTCTGTAGAACTCAAACATCTTTACTTACTCAAACTATTATCAGTGTTTGCGTATTTGTCAACCATCTCATACACATACAGGTCATCAAAGCCAAGTTGGCTAAGAAGGCAACGAAACTTAAATATTGACAGATTGACTTAACATGGACCTTCAGTCAGAAAGCGCTTCGATTCATTCGAAAAATGTATGTAGAGGACTGAAGTCTAAGGTGAAACATGTGTATGTCACAACTACTGAAAGGCAAATTTGTTGGTTTAAAATAGTAATCACGATAAAGAGAAATCAATTAGTTTATAAATTTCCCTTCTAACATTGCTAATTAAGCGTATACATAAGAAGGTTATAAATAATTGATGTCTTTGCTAACTATTGAAAATAATATTATTTAAACTCATCAATTGCAATGTTTTTGAATATTTGAAATATATTACTTTTATCTGAAACATTAATTTTCTACATGAATATGTGAATAAATTACAACATGATTTTCTATGACAGTGAATTTATGTTTTAAAATTATAATTTACAATCATGTTTTACGGGGGGACCTCGATTTCAGATAAATATAGTTTTTTTAACAATCTTAGGAAAAGTTTGTGGATCTTTATTTTTTCTAAAAATTTCCTTTAGAGTTACTAAGGATTTCTAAAAAAAAGTATTCGTTTTGCATTGATTAAATCTTGAAATATGTTTCTCAAAACCAAAAAGATATCTGCCGATAACAGTGATTATGTTAGTATAGATTATACTAATTTCTGAGCATCCTTTAACATGCTACTAGCTTCTGCTAAAAGTTTGTTGTTTTCGAGTACCCCCATACCATCCACATTTCAACTCTCATTCCACGTAACTTGTATAGATCAGTCGATTTAAATAATCACCAAATCCGCATTAGTTTACATGGGTGTACCATCAGTGGTCTTAGACGGATTGCTTCGGAGAAAGCATTTGTCGCAAAAAATTGTTATTAAGTCCATTAATTTTATTTTACTTTTTCATTGTCTTGGAATCTTCGAAAAATATAATTTTTACGAATTTAATCTTGGGAAATTTTCATAGAGTGTGTCGTTTCTGAACTGGTGAGGTGTATGGGTGTTTCCTGCTGCTTGAAATGACTATAAATTGTAATATCCGTCTCCTAGACTTCGTGTATCCCAGTCATAATATTTTACTCAAATCCAAAGAATCGCAGAGGGATTTCGGTCATAAAATACAAAGAATTCGATGACAGTTTTTTTTCCTTTTGGCATGGATATTCCTTGGGGTTCATAGTCTTTGGGGAAATTTTGCGTTCATAGTCTTCCGGGCCCTTGAGCTCCCGTAGCGAGTAGTCTATTTTTTCGCATTTTACTTTCCTATTTAATATTGGAAATAGGTCTCTCTAGTACTTAAAATCAAATAACGTCAGTTTTTAGTAATTCGTTATTTTACGACAGTACATTACTTTAAATTTACTGCTTAGAATAAGCTTGGAGAGAGGGGACAGGATATACGACATACGAATATTTTTACATGTAAATAATAATGTTTATTTAGCATTAAATGTTATAAGATACACCTTCAAATATCGTCATTTGTTTTATAAACGTTAATAGTGTAACTCCTTTCTAAATATGTGTAGTACTACGCACTTTAGGGATTTAGAAAAACAAGAAATATCAATAAAAATAATCCTTCCAGAGATCGACAAGATTGCCCAAGTTATAAATCACCAACATTGATTTAAAGAAGCCTACGTTTAATTTCCGGTTCGGGCGAACAATAGTTACATTGGCGTACAAGTATAAGAAAAAAAATAAAACAGTAGGTAATGAAAGTATGAAAACGTGTGGAAAATTCTGTTAAGAGTGATCTTTATGCAGAAATACTTTTTTTTAATTACTAGGCCAGTTCTTCTCTTTCAAAAAGTAAAATATTGATCTCATATTTGGATGACCATAATTAGTCTCTAATCCTAGCAAGTGACCTCTAAATATCTAACCTAGCACATAGTAGAAAGGAAAGGCCTTTAAATATTGAGTAAGTACCCTGATTTATCAACCGGAAATGATCAAGGTCTTGAAAAAATGCCATTTTAGCTGTAATGCACGCGATTGGCAATTCTACTCAAGTATCATTAGTGCTAAATCTTTCTCAAGAGATATTTCACCTCCAAATGTTCGTAAAAG